>MJUU01042366.1:38732-66425 GCA_002080025.1 Modiolus philippinarum
CAAATTTTTGAATTTTTATTTGAATTCTGGTCTGAATGTCAGCAAAATGTATTACCTTGATTATAAGGGGAACCAATGCCCCAATTTTTTTTTGAATGGTGTGCTGTTATGGGTTGTAATGGATGGTGGATCTTTGGGTTGCCATGGAAACCAAACAAGAATACTGTACTTTAAGAAAAAAGTATTCTACTAAATTTTATGTTTTGTTTTTCCCATTTGAAATGCCTTTTATCAATGTCAGCCATGGTCCAGGTGAGTGATACAGGCTCTTGAGAGCCTCTTGTCTATGATAGTTATTAACAATAAAGGTATATGGAGTAAATGCAAATGAGNNCAAAATCTCTACAAATAAAAATGATTTAGTCTACTTTCAGTTTTGTGCATAGATGAAGTGTGGTCATTTATGCATGTGTCGATTTTTACTTTACATTTTATTCAAATTCATTTTAATGTGAAGTCATTACAACTGTTTCTAACCTAATACCATAATTTGGTATCTGTTTACATTGATAATGATCCCCTCTTCTGTTTTTACAGTAAAACTGACTACCTGGATTTACTGTTTCCAGACTATGAGAAAAGAAAACAAAAATCATATTATATAATGTCAAAAAGACAAAACTTTTGCATGGCTGTATTGTCTTTTGTTAGAACTGACATTTTAATGTAGTTTGCAGATTTTAGATTTTCAATAAAACAAATAATTTTATGTTTTATGTTTCCTTCCCTTTCATATAATCTTTATGAAATTTGTTTTCTTTCCTTTTTGTATTATACAGCTCAAATTGACTTTTACTTTAGAAATAGAAAAGACTGACTGATTAATCAAATTCGATAATCTCGTCACTGTTCTTCATCTGCTGACTTTAAGTAATGTTATGTTTTGGAAATAATAAATATTTTACAGATCTTCACATTTCAGACTTTCTTGAATTCTTTCTGCTGTTTTAACTCACTACCACATAATAATATATATTTTTTATTTTACACATTCAACAGTTGCACATAATATGTTAATATCAACTCCAAAATTTTCTCACTCCATTACTCCACTCCAACACTCCACTNAATTTTTAATGCCTTTTGAGACCTAATTTATCATTTTATGTGAATTTTCTAATTTGAAAAACCCTTCCCTGTGCGTAATTAAACTAGTATTATTTATAATCAGCATTCCGCTGCGCGTTTGACACAGAGATGTGGACGACGATTTAAAATGTAAGTATTCTTTATGTTATAATGTTTTAAACAGCTGTTATTGTCACAAAATTGCATTGAAAGTAAATATAATGAGAAAGATAAAGTTAATTAAGATGAAGTAAAATTAATGCAAATGAAGTGATTGGCATAGTGTTTTATTGATATTATAATGAGACGACTATAAAGCAGGTCTGGAAGGTGTCCCCTTTTCACATAATCACGCAAAAATATTTGTAAAATCATGCATCACGCTTAGGTGTTTGTTTTAGTTTTTTTCGTTTAAAAATCTGTGAAAGCGCGGATCACGCATATTTCTAGTGAAATTTTCACGCATATCACGATTCTAAAAAGCCCTTTTCACAGATCACGTTAAGACCCATTCCAGTCCCCTTATAAACAGTTAAATCCACATTCACATTTCCATGAAAATAATCGTTTAGAAGAAAGTCAAAATGTGTTGGTAAATAAGCAATTATTTACACCCCCGCCCTATACATGATGCTATCGGAGTGGGGGTACACAGTTTTACCTTTGTGCGTCCATCCGTGTCAAGGATTTTTCTCAGCTTGTGAACTTAGTAATTTGGGTCCATCACTCAATTTTGTTATTACCCTTATCATCTACTTCATGTTTGGCGATAGTTGTTGTTTTCTCTATTAATATTTTTTGTTAAAAGATTCCATGGCTTTTTTTTATAAAGTAATAATTAGATATTTGGTTCTGAACCTCAACTAGGCGATTTGGTACCATGCCTCCCCTATCAAAATCCACCACTCAATTCTTAGCTAATTTCCCATGCATTGAAAGCAGAACGGGGACATCAAGCCACAGAGTTAACTAAAATGAATGCGCATCTTTACAAAATAAAAAGAATATTGAAATTAATACTAAAAATGTTTTCATCCTGACAAAGTTTTTAGAAGATTAGGGAGGTTTAGACTAATGCTATACAGCTTTTTTAGTTGAGAAATTCCACTGTTCAGCCTTGTGACAGTTGTTCCATGCCAGCAGTATAGGGTTGAAGGCAAACAAAACAAAATAAAAGATACCAATTAAAAAAATCACGCATTTGTTGGGTCCAACCTCCTCAGCGCAAAAGACTTTTTTTAAAGGAGCAGCATACTGCAAGCTGCTCATCTGGATTATTTTCGATATTTGGTATTAAAGCTTTTTTTATTTTTTCTAAAAATCTTCTCTTAATTTTATATTACTATAACATGAAAACAAGAAGTGTTAAACAATTTCTGTCTTCTTTTAATCTTTTTATATCTACCACTTTCAATTTCGAAAATATGATAATGTTTTATAATTTGATCTGCTGAGATATTCACAGATCTTTTACTTAATCCTAGATTTTAAGTTCACTTTTTGTATGTTGCTGTTGTCAATAAATAATAGTTATAACATCTGATTTTTAGCTCTCTTGCTTGAGAAAAGAAGTTCATATACCAAATTTCTGAATTATACATAAGAATTGGTTTAATAAGTGATTCAAACAGTTTTTTTATAGATATAGAAGAAGAAGAAGAAGAAGAAGAATACTTTATTAACCAATTATAGTCGTCTCATTATAATATCAATAAAACACTATGCCAATCACTTCATTTGCATTAATTTTACTTCATCTTAATTAACTTTATCTTTCTCATTATATTTACTTTCAATGCAATTTTGTGACAATAACAGCTGTTAAAAACATTATAACATAAAGAATACTTACATTTTAAATCCTCGTCCACTTCTCTTTGTCAAACGCGCAGCGGAATGCTGGACATAAATAATACTAGTTTAATTACGCACAGGGAAGGGTTTTTCAAATTAGAAAATTCACATAAAATGATAAATTAGGTCTCAAAAGGCATTAAAAATTTTATAAGCGTTTTAAGTATAATTTGCATATTATATGTTTGTTTTTTTTTTAATTAATGAATCAAATACTTGAACATCCAAAAATCATCTCTTTTTGGAGCCTCAGATCTAACAGTTTAGTAGGTCATCATTGATACATAGATGTATATTTGTCTGCATGGTCTGAAGACAGCTGGAATGTTACCTTTATTAAAATTAAAGTGGGTTGACAGTTTTATTTTTAAAATATGGCTTTATTATAGTGTTGCTGATAAAATGTTAATCTACTACAGCACTTGGTCATCACCCCATAACTTAAGGAACATTCGTCCAAAATCTGTCCATAAGTTTATAATTTGTACATACGAAAGTAACGTACAATAAAATCTGTCATCAGTTTGTTTTGTACCAATGAAAGTAGTGTACAAAAAAACATTTCATCAGTTTTTGATTTGTACACAGAAAAGTAACGTACAAAAATAACTTTCATCAGTTTTTGTTTTGTACACATGCAAAAAATGTACAAAAAAATCTCTCGTCAGTTCGTATTTTGTCAGGCCGCTATCGGCCATCGTAGTGAAGCGTTGCATCAGGTCAACTGAGTGGAACTTCGGTATACTTATAATGACTGCATTACAGTGGATGTTAATATATGTAACCTGGAACATCGCTATGTTCTTAGAAAGATTCTAGAGAGTGTTATTATCATATGTAGCACATATTTGTTAGGTTTTAGTACCTTTTTTCCTTTCACAATAGTGCCTCTNTAAGAATGTTTGACCGAGGTTATGGCTGCCAACATGTGGTAGAATTATTTGTTTACACACGTGGTGAATTCTACAGACATGATTGGGTAATCTGCAGATGATTGATAGCACAGTGGAAAGGTGTATTTCTTCATAAAATGAGTACACAAATACGGATAATATCATTACCAATCATACAATTATTTAGCGATACATTTCAAACCTGATGGAACGGTAATTTGGCAGTAAGAGGTGCATATTGCAAATTGAAGGTCCTAGATTTCTGTCGCTTTGTAAAGGATTTCTACTGATAGGACCTGGCGTTCTGCAGTTACATTTCAACATTCTTGCACTTCCAAAAATTTGAAATGTATTTCTGGTATATGCATTTCACATTTTTATAATTTCAAATAATTTCAAAAACAAAAAATGAATTAAACCGAAAAGCCATATAAATTCATCACTTTAAATGAGTATTCTATAACGACAAGTTGATAACAACACACAATAAAACAAAATATAAAAGTAAGAAACATGTAAAACATATGGGAATTACATGCATAAACTAAACAAAGATTCCTTGGAAAGACACTTAAGCTTTTTTTCCTAATTAATTTCTCGTTTCACATGGTCTAATGATTTTATAACAAGGGGCTATCAGGAGAAGCCACAGGTCTTATTCAAAGAACGGGTAAATCATTCTTGGTATGAGTAATGATACTGAGTTTGCGGTAACAACACGAGCTCTATAGCTCTGAGAGTCCGGAACCCATGTACATGTATGTGGATCCAGGAGTCCAATGAGTAGAGCCCGAAGACTTGTGAGGGAGGCCCGGAGCCTTAGTGTTTGGCCCGAAGCACCTGTGTTGGAGCCCAGAATCCTTGTGTTGGAGCCTGAAGTCCTTGTATTGTAGCCCGGAGCCAAGAACTATTGTTTTCTCCAATGAGTTTATCACTCGAACTTCAAGAACTAACAGCTTTAATCCTCATTTCTAGGAAATTGTGATAGTTTTTGAAAATCAGAGAATGCAGAATTCGATAACTCTACTAAAAGAGAAGATTACCACTCAAGATTTTACGAAAGAGTTGTAACTGAATTACCGTCTTGTGACACTGAACTTACCGATATTTATTTGTCACTCGGCTTTGTTCACCTTGAAGAACATGTCACATTGTTGTTTTTAAATATATATTTTTACATAAATTTACGTTTGAGACTTATAAAGAGAAAATACGGTGATATATATGTCTAGGGTTGATATAAGTATAAATACAATAGGTTCATGTGACTCACGGGAATCCACGGTAAACAGGCAATTCGAAAACGCATCCCACCAAAACATGACGTTCACATTTTCGTTTGAAACGTCATGTATCTTTCTTCAAAAAATGTTACTTCCGGGTTAAATTTTTGATCCCGGAAGTTCCTAAATTGTACGAGACTTACAGGCCCTATAAAGAGAACTGTTCATTGTGTATACATGCATCAGTTTCATGGTTCCAGTCATGTTCTGAAACCCTTTTCCGTTCATTTCATGGACAGAAATACACAGCGTGCAATTTTAGTTTGCTTTATGCTCAAAATATACATACCATGTTAAAGAATTACATAAACACACGTATGCAGTTTCATTCACATGCAGTATTTGCACATAAGTGTAAATTCGTAAAGTTTTTTTTTTTTTTTTAGATATAATTGTGTGAAAAACTGAACAAATAAATGGGCCATACATAATTAAGCGAAGAATTCATGAAACATTAAAAAATATCTTTGCATGTTTATCTTTGCTATTCTCTGATTAAAGAACGAACAATAATTTAAAACGAGAAGTTTGCATTTACATCTGGATTTGGTTGCTTCAGTTGCATTATAGATAAGAACATATTTTTATTCAAAGAGTTTTCTTTCAGAACAAAATACATTGTATCACTGGTCCCAGGAATGTAACTTTGCCGCAGTGATTTTTCCCAGCTACGGGAATTTCGTTGATTTGTTGGTGAATCAATCGAAGATAGCCACTAGGGAAATTGAGTAAGTTCCCCGTTGATAACCATTTATATGATGCATAGTTAAAAAGCACCAATATACACTCACACGGTCACCACCTTGTTAGTTCTATCAATGTGATATTTGGCAATCAATTCTCTAAAATATCTGTGCATTGTTGAAAGCCTCATTGTGGCTTGAAGATGAAGAACAACAATAAAAGCGTTGTACTCTTGATAACTTGTATTGACTTTGTCTCATGTGCATTACTCCATATCCTGTTTATGTTTATGCATTTTCAAAAGAGTCTAATGTTAAGATTAGTTTCCCACTTGTGAGGGATCGACACCGAAGTGCACACTTTATCAGCTCCTTAAAAGTATCATTCATGCCAAATTTGGATTAAGTCCATTCAGTCCATAAAGAAGATAACATCAACGACGGATTGACGACAGACGGCAAGCATATAAGATCCTTAGCCTAATTTTCTGAAATCATCTATTCCAATTAAGGACTGGTGGGAACGAATCTGATTATTGCATGCTCCCATCAATGGATCCCCATGGCTGATAAAAGGCTGATGAGTCAGGGTGGATCAGCTAAAATTGAAGATACCAGAACAGATGTTCTCGGCCTAAATGCTAATGAACCCTTGTACTATTTACAAAATAGAATAATTTGATGCCGGCTGATGATGACAATATATAATTATTCTGGTCATCAGTAGTCTCTTCTTCAAGCAAGCCCCGGCACCTGAATATGTTTTCAGGGGCTTTGGCTACAGAGCTGCCGGGCGCGACCCTAGGTGGTGGATAGGGGAATGCCCTGTCTTTGCGGGTTAGTCAGTTCATAATACGGAAAGCCTGACCGCGAACCATTGTATCCACACTGTGTTGAGAAATGCCACACTCCATGCAGTATAAAGACCCCATCTATATTCATCTAAAGAGAGCAGACGCATTGGGTGTCGTATAGAAGGCTAAATTTCCCTCCCCTACCCATTTCTCCCCTTTTCCAATGTGACAATCACTGTCCCTTCCTCCTTTATTTCTTTCTTCTTTTACTTACAATTTTTTGGATTTTTTTGAATTGATTAACTTGTTCTCGTCCTGATATAGCTGAAATATTGCTAATTGGACGTTAAACTCTAACTAATCAATCAATCTTCGAGCAGGAAATCTAAAGGAAAGGGGGGTAATTGCATATTGCAAGCTCGAACAATATGAAATTCTACTCCAGACAATATTCCGCAATGTTCATGCAATAATCTATTTCACTACATTCCAAATTTTGGCTCCCCTGTAGGAAAACTAGCTTGTTGTGTAATAGTATGTACAATATGTCACATACTATTCGTAAGTCAAAGAAAAAAAGATTTGAAAATTATGTATTGCACTATAGCTTAGTGGCCCCTTTGCAGTAGAAACAATTAGTGATTTGTCCGTGGGCTGGAAACACTTTCCGTGCACCCCCACTTCCGAATCAGACCGTTTTTTTTCAGTCCTTCTATGTCCCCTCTTCAAAATAAATCATGTTAACACGAACATAATCTGCACGCATAGACAGTATAGGGCCACTTTTATAGTACATCCGAAAAATTATTGTATTTTCGTTTTAACATAAGTTTCATCTTTTAAGGGGGTAGACCTGGGGTAGGAGGAGATAACTCTGTTTTTTACTTTTTTAATGTTTAAACAAACAGATAGAATCATTACAATAGGTATTATCCAAATTTTAAAATTGTAAAGTTTTTTCCACATAGTAAATGAATTTTAATTTTGTCATAAAAACAAATACCCAACATCTAGTTATTTATTATGAGTGCATATTACTCTACATATTACTCTACTCTTTGAAATGCTGTCCAAAGATAATGAAAATATGTAAAAGTCAGATTTCTTCCAAGGGAGGTAATTTATAGCACAGATTCAGCAATTTTAATGATTTTTACCCACTTAATTCTAAATAAAGAAAACATAGGATGGTAGAATTTTCTAAAATTGTAATATATCTTGCATATCTATTCTCAGTTTTTGGTGAAAATTAAACGACAGAATTGTTTACAAGAAGTGTTTAATAGTGATCAAAATAGAGTGAAAATTTCAGCCTATATTATTCAGAACACCAATGCATTTCAGTTCAATTCATGTGTACTTTCACACAAGTCTAAACTACAGAATTTTGCATTTGAAATAATTCTAAATCATATACAAATTTAATTATAGCCAATTTTATACACCACAATCAAGTCCTGAACAGAACAAATAATATGAGGAAAACGGGTATCTTTGATGACCACTAGACATAAAAGGGGACGGTAAAAATTGTTGAAAATTGCTGAAAGTCGACATGAAGATGTGTAGTTTTAGTGCTGAAAATATTAAGAAAATTTAACGAGTGGAAAATTTTAAGCTTCCCCAGGTCTACCCCCTTAAGCCCCATTAGTTTTTACAGATAAGTAATATGTACTGAGATTTGGTATCAAATTAAAGATAATTTAATTTGCTTTACAATGAACACAAGTTTGGGAACTTTTCGCCCATTTTATGATCTGGGGATACAAAGAATCTACACCTACCCCTGCAAAAAATTGCGAAAATGTCGATTTTAGGCTGTCAATTCCTTTCAGATAAACAACCCTCGTCATTTGATCTAGTTTTTATGCCTACCTTATCAGTTGTGATACAATGTTGGAAAATAAAACCATTAAAGTCCATAAAATTTTGATTTTCGGTATAAAATGTTTGAAAAATGGAATTTTTCAGAATTTTAGATTTTTCAAAATTTCGACTTTTTGACTTAAGGGTCGTAAAACTCTGAATACATATTTAATAATTGCCAATGCAATAATAATTAATGATATGTAAGCAACAAATTGCACACAAAAAATTTAGTTTCAGACGTTTTTTTGGTTCATAAATGTAAAAATTAGCAGCCCTCCCCCTAACAATTAAGAGAAAAATTGAAATATTCAAGCTCTAAATGATAAAAAGATAATGTTTAATTCTAGCGTGTATTTCACTTAAACTGACATGCAGAAGATCATTTTAGTAGATTAAAACTTTTCAATGGGTCTTTTTTCGACTCTTCTGCCCGAAATTATATGAAAAATTGGAATATTCCGTTTTTCAGAATTTGTGCTGTTTTGACTTTGAGATGCAAATACTTCATGAAATTGATATGTAACTTTAAAATTTTGATTAAATATCGTTTCATCATATCTAAGCAATTGGAAAGTATGCTTTTAAGCCTTTTATACTAACTACAGTCTCATAAATTACAAACATATTACCCCTTATCGCACACATTCAACACAATTTATTTCATTTTATTCAGCTTGAAAAGCTTAAACATTGTATAAAGGTCTAATGACGTATCATTTTCAAACACCAAATCACACAGAGCCTCCCATATATCAAAAATAAGATCATGCGCCCGGTTTATGGGCAGTTATTCAGCGATCTTACTTTGAATTTCGGAAAATTCTGAAATACTGAAAATTCCCATTTTTCACAATAATCGTCCAAAATATTCAATTTTACCCATATTTTGGTGTCAAAATTACATATTATGATGTATCAAATGCAAAGAAAGTAAAACATTAGTATGCTTTGTTCATTTACATGTACAGACGGTCATATTTTGGAGATTTTTAAGTTTAATTTTGTTGGGATAGGGGTAAGATTTTCGGTATTTAGAGTCAAATTGAACACTCCTTATTTTTCTAAACAGTGTTTTTAAATAACATATGTATTGGTTAAGACAATAAATTGGCATATCTGCAGATTAATTCTCCAGATTTACCACATATAACTATTTAAAAGTGAATTTTGGACAAATCTGAAATGCTAAAAATTTCCCTTTTTCATCAATTTTGGACAAAATATTAAGTTTAAGCTGACAACTTGGATTTGAAATACCAAATCATGATAGAATTCATGCAACTTTGATATATGCAACGCAGAATTTGCGTGTGGTGTTTTTTTTTTTATCCCAACATAGACAAAAAAAGGACAATTTTGGGGGAAATGTGTTGGAGTAGGGGTAAGATTTTTGGTATTTAGAGTCACATTCAACACCCTTTGTTTTTCTTAACAATGTTTAAAGACGTCTAATGTATCGCTTAGAACAATTAATTGGCATATCTGCAGATATATTCTATAGATTTTGATACATATTGCGATTTAACAGTTAACTATGGACAAATCTGAAATGATGAAAATTCCCATTTTTCGTCAATCTGGGGAGAAATATTGTGTTTTAGTCGACCAATGGGTGTTAAAACACCAACTCATGATGTAATTCATGCAACATTGTCATATACGACACACATTTTGCATGTTCTTGTTATTTTTATGCGAACATAGACCAAAAAAAAACACCAATTTCAGGGAAAATTTGTTCGGGTAGGGGTAAAAATTTCGGTATTTATAGTCACATATATCATTCCTTTTTTCTCTAAACAATGTTTTCAGACAACTAATGTATTGCTTAGAACAATTAATTGGCATATATGCAGATATATTCTATAGATTTGATATATATTGCGATTCAACAGTGAACTATGGACAAATCTGAAATGTTGAAAACTCCTATTTTCATCAATTTGGGGAGAAATATTGAGTTGTAGTCGACCAATGGCTGTTAAAATACCAAATCATGATGTAATTCATTCAACATTGTGATATATAACACGCATTTTGCATGTTCTGGTTATTTTTATGCGAACATAGACCAAAAATCACCATTTTCAGGGAAAAATTGTTGGGGTAGGGGTAAGATTTTCGGTATTTAGAGTCACATATAACACTCCTTGTTTTTCTAAACAATGTTTTAAGACACTATATGTATTGCTTATGACAATTAAATGGCATATCTGCAGATATATTCTACACATTTGACATATATTGCGATTTAACGATGAAATACGGACAATTCTGAAATGTTGAAAATTCCCATTTTTCGCCAATTTCGGGCAAAATATTGAGTTTAAGTCAACAAATGACTGTTAAAATATAAAATCATAATATAGTTTATGCATCATTGTCCTATACAACACACGTTTTGCGTCTTTGGTTATTTTTATGCGAAAATAGACAGAAAATTGACAATTTTAGAGTAAATTTGTTCGGGTAGGGGTAAGTTTTATTGATATATGATGTATATATTACCTAAAAACGTCCATTATTTGCTATGGTTGTAAAGCAAATATAATAAGCTTTCATTTGATACCTATTTTAAATGATAGTGTTTACTAAAAAATAATATTAGGCAAGAGAAAGACAAAACTTATTCAAAAACGAAATTATTCAAAGGTCCCTGTATTTGGTATATTCTAGAATAAAATTTTGGTCATTTAAAATATGTAAACATTGTCTTAACATGTTTTATATTGAAGAAAATAGACTGAAAAGCTAAAAACAATTTTCAGAATCGGGAATTGAGATGCTTTTCGGGTTCTCTAGACCATCAAACTTACGCAATTTCAATGAAAATATTAGTTTTTTCGTCAATATTTCATTGGGGTAGGGGTACGTTTAATTGCGTTATGGAACGTATTGGGCATACAAATTGCAAATACTTCGGTCCTTTGTAAAGCTCATACAATAAGCAATCATTTGATACCTCGTTTTTATAACTTGAAGGCATTTTGTCAACATTTTGAAGCAACTGAAAGAAGAACTTGAACGAAAAACGAAATTTTGCAAAATTTCGGTAGGTGGCTCTAAGAATGGGCCAAATTCCACAAGTGCGTGCAGGTTATGCTCGTGGTAACATGTTTTATTTGGAAGAAGGGATGTATGCGGACTTAAAAAAAAATTGGTGGGGTGCACGGGGGGTTATTCCAGCCCATAGACTAATTGAAATAATTATCGAATCTTGTCATAGGTTTCTAAGGGACCAAACATCACGATGAAAGCAGAAGGGTTTTACAGGGAAACCTCGAGCTCCCATTGTGATTTCTCCACTTTTTCAACCTATTTTCCGCACTCTTGGCTAACACTGCCAAAACAAGAGAATACTATCTCCCAATCACTCCCCAAAGTCAGGTATTTTTTTCTACAGCCACTGTTAACCCATCCCTTTCAATAACCCTGCCCAACCCCTCATGTCAGAAATAGACATTAACTGGTCTGGGTAATTGAGGCTCTTGGATATTGGATGGGTACACTATGAAAATTGAAGCAAATATTTTAAAATCTTTGAATTAATATTTTCTCTGGTAATAAAACATTTGCAGTGACCTTTTTCGTGCAGCTGCTATCATATTCATAAAGATCTAGCACCTATTTGTACCAAACATAAAAGTTATTCTTTATATGTAATATTAACATAGCAGTAGAAATCAATGACCATGCAGAAGAAATCATAACAATAGGACTTAAATATGCAGTTGAAAGCCAGGACGACGTACATTTGGAAAAAATCAAATTTTTATTAAATAACAGAATGTTGTATCATAATTATATGACTATTTCTGAAGATATTTGTCTTAAAATGCTTTCTAAGATCACAAAAGAAATATATATAACGTTAATTACCATTTTAACAAAGTAAACATCGTAAGAAATTTTGGACAAGAAGTAAAAATTAGGACCAAATTGCAGTAGAAATCATGCTCTCACAGGACGATATCTACAGTGTACTAGGTATAGCTTCCTGTTGATTTACCCAATATCATTTGCGTTACAAAATACTACCTAAAACTTTTCGACATCTTCATTCCTGCCGATAAGTAACTTTTTTCAGATAACAAAATCCATCCCGTTTTGGGCTTTAGTTGGTTGGGTTTTCGGACTGGCTAAAACTGATCACACGAATACTGTTATAATTTTGCATATATATATGACTGATGACCATGTAGAGTATACTGTTCATTCAAACACTGCTTAATTAAGGTCCACTGATTTACCTTTCTAAACTTTTCCTGTTATGTTTTATTTGTTGAATCAGATAAACTAATGATTTGTTTTTACTTGGGGATGGTCACTCCTCATGTTTATTATATCAATGATTTAATATTACTATTTTTATTTATTAAAATATGGATCATAGTTTTACATCATTTAAGCAAATAATACTGATATGTCAATGTGGCCGTTTTTGAGATTTAAACGTCTGAAATTTTGGTAGGAAAACGAACTTCTCTAGACTTTTCATTCACTTTGCACTAAGGTAATCAACCATTGAAATGTGATGAGGGCATATCAAGAATTTCATCAAAATCGGTAAGAATTCTATTGAAGATGTATACTATCATATCACGAATTTCATCAAAATTGGTAAGAATTCTATTAAAGATGTATACAATCATATTTTGAAAAGAAAAGTAGGGTTCAGTATGCAAAATTTCTGATGCATCATAATGGATAAAATAAGAGAATTCCGAAAGTCAAAGACAGTTTCAAAAACCTTAGGAGTGACCATCCTTAAATGCTGAAGTTACATACAGGACAATTTTACATATAGGACAATTACAATTTTATGAAATATGAATTTGGGTTCTTTAGACGATCATTTCGTAAATTTATTATCTCGGTCAGGACATAAGCAATATTATATTGAAAGCTATAAACATTTATGTGCTAAAGATATTTTTTTCAATGCAAGGAGTACATCGAAATAAAAAATTGATCTGAAAAAGTAATTGTCGGAAGTCTTTTCAACTAATTCGGCATCATTTAGGTCTGTCCCACAGTTGACCGTGCCACATCCCCATGAGGTTAATACGGGAACACTTCCCCAATGCTCAGTAATCAGATCTTAATAAGGAAACAGATTAATTTTGGCTATTGCAAATTTAATATTTTAACTCATCATTATTTACATTGTCTTAGCTTAATAAAGCTAAAACACTGCTTACTGAACATAAATCTTTGATTACATAATTGAAAGACGAATTGATTAAAATGGTAGAATCTGAAGAACGTTACTAATAGGTTGTGATTGAAGAGGGACATTCAAATTGCGTTCTCAGGATAGTGCGGAAGTCCATATAGGACCTATCGAAATTATTTTGGAATTTGTTATAACGAATTCTAGAATTTGTTATGACGGATTTAATTCGTTATAACAAATTATTGAATTCAAAAAAAGATTTTTATGCCCCCGGATCTTTAGATCTAGGGCATATTGTTTTTGCCCTGTCTGTCTGTATGTATGTATGTCTGTATGTCTGTCTGTCTGTCTGTACGCAACTTTAACCTGGCTCATAACTTTTAAACCAGATGTGATAGGACCTTCATATTTGGTATGTGTATTGATCATGTGAAGCTTAACACCATTATGCAAATTTCACTAAGGTCAGATCAGAGGTAAAGGTCACAGAGGTCAAAAGGTCAAAATCAAGACTTTGCTATAACTCGTTAATTACAATTGATAAAGGCTTGATATTTTATATGTGAATAGATCTATAAGATAATGCTATAATGCTTATTACAAATCTACCAAAAAATTTTGGGTCAGGTCAAAGTTCAAGGTCACTGAGTACAAATTTGAAAACTTTAACAAAAACTGTAACATTGCCTATATCTTTTCAACCAGGTGTGGTAGGACCCGCATATTTAGCCTGTATATTTGACATATAAAGCTAAACAGTATTATGTAAATTTTACTAAGGTCAGGTCAAAGGTCAAGGTTACAGAGGTCAAAAGGTAAAAAAATATATTTTTCTATAGCTTGTTAATTATAATTGCTAGAGGCTTGATACTCCATATGTAAATAGATCAAATGCATTTTAGTACAGATCCATCAAAATATTTTTGTCAGGAAAAAGTTCAAGGTCATCGATTTTAAATTTGAAAACTTTTAACATTGCTTGTATCTTTACATCCAGATGTGATAGGACCTTTTTTTATTTGGCCTTGCTATTGGTTATATGAAGCTGAACAGTATTATTCAGATTTCACTTAGGTCAGGTCAAAGTCACAAGGTCAAGGTCACAGAAGACAAAAGGTCAAAATCTAGATTTTGCTGTAGCCCATTATTTATAATTGCTATAGGCTTCACATTCTATTATGATAATAACATTGTGTTTAGCAACGACTATGCCAAAATAGTGGTCAGGGTTAAGACCATAGTGCACGACCCGGAGGGGAGTGCACTATGTGTATTCAACCCTGACCACTATTTTGGCATAGTCGTTGCTAAACACAATGTTATTATCATTATTATGCTGACTGTGTCATTAATTTTCATCTTTTTATTACAATTTCCAAGTTAATAAATAGTTGTACTTTTCAGTTAGTCGCTGTCAGTTTAAATTCCTAAATTTCAAATAGTTGCATAATGTCATGGAAATTTGAAAAACTTTTTATGGCAAATATCAAAAAAATTATTCATTTCATGATATAAAATGAAGAGATAAGTAAAATGAATGGCCACAATTGGGGTTAAAACTTTATTTTATTAGAAATATTACCAAATTTAGATTGATCTCTATGACAGTAGATCACAACAAGTTAGATTTTCATCACTATTTGATTATTTGATTGACAATACTGTAGCTCCGCCTTCAAAGTCATGTGACAGGCATAGTACACAGCTGTAGGTATACTATGCCAAAATAGTATATTGGACACTATTAATGCAGTTTCTTACAGGAAGCATAATAAATGTTAATAGATCTAATAGAGCTTAGTACAAATCTACCAAAAAATTTTTAGGTCAGTTCGAAGGTCAAGGTCACTGAGTGAAAATTTGTCAACTTTAATATTGACTATATCTTTTCAACCAGATTTGAAATGTTCTTCATATTTGGTCTGCTTATTGATCATATAAATCTGAACACCATCATGCAAATTTCATTCAGGTAAAGGTCACAGAGGTCAAAAGGTCAAAATCTAGATTTTGCTTTTAGCTCATTAATTACGATTGCAAGAGTCATGATATGTGAATAAATCCAATGGAGATTAGTACAAATATCTACTAAACCTTAATTTCTAGTGATTGCAATTTTAGCAAGTTTGTTTTATAGACATGGTTGCTACCGGAGGCAGAGTGTTTCACAAACACATCTTGTTAAATTTGTTATAACAAATTTAATTCTTTATAACAAAATTCGAGATTCGTTTAAAGAAATTTTAGAATTTGTAAAAACGAATTTAATTTGATATTAGAAATTGTTGAATTCGTTATTACAAGTTTTAAAATTCGTTATAACAAATTAAATTCGAGAATTCGATATAATTAATTCGGGAATTGGTTATAGCAAATTGTAAAATTTGTTAAAACAGATTTTTAAATTATGGCATGCGAAAGTCGCATTAAATCAAGAATATTGTCACAACGTCTAGAAACCGTGTTTCTCGTTCGATTTTCTAGTTTTCTTTTTTCTAATACCCCTTATCTCAAACATGATCGAGATGAATAGTCTCTTATTGAAGGCCCCTACCCCATCCTTGAGATATCTTTTAGCTTGCATTCAGTGAAAAGGTATAATTCCTGCTTCCTGAAACCTAGTAACTTGCTTTAAAACCCTCAATTTCGATTAGAACTGTTTGTTTTCCGACCCTGAAATTTCACCGAGATATTTCCTTGTTTAAGCCATTCACGACACGAGATGAAATATAGTGTCAAAACCTTAAGATTAAGTTTGTTTAGGGTTTTAACTGTGTTAGATTTCTCAGCTTCATCCCACTGAGAGCTTGGGCTTAGTAAGAAGAATGAATCGATTAGTAAGAACGTGTATTCTAAATCAATTTTAGAACATACCCTCTTAACATTCGTCGTTCTTGACATTCGTCGTTCGGCTTCACATTGAACTTAAGATCTTCCAAATGCAAATGAAAAATTAAACAACGTGGTCTGAAATTTCAACAAATTAAATTTTCTCAATGATTCAGTCATTAGGTTTAATGACACCAAATCCCACAAATCACAGTAGTGCACGTGTGACTCATTTCAGGACAAGAGCTTCAGATCTTACTCCTTAGAACCAAGCGAGACTTGAGCAATATAATGAGGGATATTTAAAATCCCAAATTTCAAACGAATCTCAATCTGGAAGATTAGGGTTTTTGGCAAGAAATCTAGCATTTCGAAAGAAAAATCTAGTATTTTGACGAAATACATTGTATCCTCGCCGAGATGATAGGTATTTGAGCTAAAAACCTATCATTTTATTATATCGACAGAGAGATACTCCATATCCCAACGAGATCCCAGTTTTCTAAAAAAAAATTGTGGCTCTTACTTGCCATATATTAAAACAATATGAATTCGTAATAACAGATTTTACAATTTGATATCACAGATTTCAAAATTTGTCATAACGAATTCAGAAATTTGTGATTAGTTTTTCTCGCAATTAAATATTTTTTTCACAATTTGTCATAACAAATTCGTTATAACAATTTCAACAATTTGTTATAACGAATTCAAAAATGTGTAATAACAAAATAAATTATTTTTAACAAATTCCTGAACTTGTTATAACGAATTCAAAATATTTTTGATAGGTCCTATATGGGCTTCCGTATGAAACAGATTATATTCGATTTTTTTATTTTAAAATGGCTTCCAAATGACTGCAAGGTAAGAATCATACACTGACTGAGGCAGATAGGGTATTTGATTGCCAGATTTGACTGCTCACATCGTTTGTTACAAAATATAGCATCAATAAGAGGGCGACCATTTGATTTTCGGGGGGGGGGGGGGATTTTGTAAATAAATAATAGTGAAAATAAATAATTTAATCCTTCTTCTCATGAAAATAAATAATTCAATCTTGATTTAAAGAATAATTATTTGTTGTGAATGAAAATAAATAATCTAAGAGTTAAAATAGATAATTTGTTCGAGATTTTCATGAAAATAAAATAAATTTTCTTAGCAAAGCCCTCCCTAGACAATCAAATGGTCGTCCCTTAAGTAAATGTTTATCAAATATCAAAGTTAATTTTAAATTAAAGATCTTTGATAAAGTATTTTGCGGAATAGGCCAGATTTAAACTGTAGAAGATGTTGTCTTCTACTCGTACAAGAACTGAAGAAATATGAAGATATTGTTCACTTACCGGCCATACTGAATAAATCTTTAGGAAGTCCTGACTTGTTTTCGTTCTTTTTGTATTCGAGAGTGGGCTGATGATAGCACTTTCAAATATATATACTCTCCAATATGACGGTTTCAAGTACTTTCATATACTTATAATTCGATCCACCCCCTTCATCCTCCATTGCATATGGTGATTCCTGCTCTAAGCCCTTAAATAATATTAATAATTACAAAAATGTCAATTAAATAACCATCATCAAACATTTTTAAAAAGTAGATTTAACAGGGACTTGTATCCTCTCACCTACTAGATTAACAATGACCATTGTTGTTTGGGATATGTGATATTGTAACAACAGTATTATATGCAAAGGAAACAATAATTCTCTGTCAAATTGCAGGGTTTCACTTGTTGTAGCGTCCAAGCTTTTCGGAAAAATTGTACTTAAATCGGGTCTTTGGTATTTTATACTGCACTGCCAAAAACCCGAACCATCATATTACTTATTGAAGCTGATGTGTCAGGGTGTGTCAGGTAGTAAGTAAGAACCGAACCGTCAGTCTAAAAAGAACAATCCAAGGATCATGGCAACGTCGGAAAAAACAAAGAAACAAAGACACAACGTGTGAACGGCACAGACAAGTAAATGGAGACACGCATATATACAGAAATGAACAACACGGACCCAATAAAAAACTAGAAAAACTGTGAGCAAAGCTCTCTGATATATACCCCGCTCCCCCATTTGATAATCAATCAAATCAAATTCTGAAATAGAAGGTGCACATCTACATTATATCACAAAGATCTTGTTAAAGTTTCATGAAAATCTACATGTATTCAGTGGATCAAAAGGAGAAGCGGATAAGAGATGGGTGCCCCCTTGTAATTTAATGGCTAAGTCCATGTTTTCTATGGGAAACCCCAAATATCAATTAAATCATATTCTGATTTTTTTTTATTTACAGTCCGTCATAAAGACTGTGTTAAAGTTTCATGAAAATCTATGCAATGGTTCAGGAGGAGTAGCGGATAAGAGTTGGGTACCCACTGGTAATGTAATGGCCAAGTCTATGTTTTGCTATGTGAAACCCCAAAAATCAATCAAATCAAATTCTGAATAGGAGATGCACATCTACATTCTGTCAAAAAAACTACCTTAAGGTTTCATGAAAATCTATGCAATGGTTCAGGAGGAGTAGCGGATAAGAGGTGGATACCCTCAGGTACCCACTGGTAATGTAATGGCTAAGTCCATGTTTTGCTATGGGAAACCCAAAAAATCAATCAAATCAAATTCTGAAATAGGAGGTGCACATCTACAGTCTGTAACAAAGACTGTGTTAAAGTTTCATGAAAATCTTTGCAATGGTTCAGGAGGAGTAGCGGATAAGAGACGGGTACCCTCAGGTGTAACGGACGGACGGAAAGACGGACGGACGGAGGGACGGACGGACGATCCCTATCACTATACACCCCCACTTTTCAAGCGGGGGGTATAAAAACATAGGTGAGATCAGGTGCACCGGTAGAGTAAGCATCTCCTGCTTCTTATAAGACACTCGTCGTTCATGTCAACTCTGCTAGTAAAGTCAAATCCGCTAGAGGAAAACAAACTTTAGTGGCAAAGAGAAAGATCTGTTGTCATCTGGGAAACAGATATCCCATAGCGGTCTGCAAGATCGTGATGTCATGACCTCAAGTTATGGGCAACATAACCTTGCTTAACCTTGCAACCGTATGTTAAACCTTCACTGAAGACACGGAAGTTATCGGAACAGCCGGTATTTTGTTAATTACATTCTATTCGTGGTTGATTGTGTAAAACGGTTTGATGGTATATTAGCATCATATTGTGTGAAATAGCTTTATTGTCCTTTATGTCGAAATAGCTTCTCTTCCTTGAAATCAAAGCATTTTTAAAATAATTAACCTCTAAATGCTGTACAATAATGTTTGATGTGAAAATGGTTTTCTTTTTTACATTTCAATATCGATATGACTAACAAAAGACCTTACAACAATTTAACTTTTAAATGGCTCTATTCTGCCGTTTCACACAAAATGTTCCTTAAATTGGAATTTTTGTTTTTGAAATGTATCCGTTTTCTGGTGTGGAGTAGAAAATTTATGTCAAAGTTGTATTTTTTTACTCATGTGTTTACCTCTCTGTGACAGAATCAATATAATTAACAAAGCACTGACGTTACAGTAAATTTAGTTTCTGTTTTTGGCCATTCAACAAGTTATGCCTTTTCAGTGCAAATAAAATCAAAACGTTTGGTGGACCGTAAACGCAATGATTGTTTTATCTGAAGAGATTCTAAAATAAAAAAGGAAATTCTTTGCTTTCCTTTTTGTCCACCTGAATTTGCCATTTTCATGTATAATTGTAATTTTGAGTTTTCAGACTCTTAAAATGGCATTTTTCGCAGATGTTTTTTAACTTCATGTTGAAGAGAGAAGAAATTTGTTCTCTTATCACAATAAAATACAAAATAAGAGTAAAGTTTACTGACTTTAATTGATACAAAAATACAAATGCAAGTCTTAATTAAATAGATTTAGTACATTAATAACATCACACTTGTTAGAATAAATTTCTTCTCTGTAAAACAAAAAACATACATAACCAAATGCTTAAAATCTATAAAGGAAACTTTGAAATTCCACTGTTTTAAAGAATTCCTTATGAAATACCAAATGGTTTCCATTCATTTCAAATCTTAGAAGAAATTTATTCCCAACCAGGCCTTGCCCATAATGTGTAAGATGTAGAGTCGCATGTCTATATTCAGAAGAAATTTCTTCTTCAGAGCTGTCCATTAATTTCCATTAATTTCCATTAATCAAACACACACATACATGAAATCAAGTTAAAAACTCAGTGCAAGTGAGAAGAATTTTCTTCTCGGATAACATTTTGATAAACACTGAAAGAAATATTTGTCATGGAAGAAATTTATTCTGCAGACCTAATGTCATAAAATTTTTTGAGAACATCATATACATTATCTTGTTAAATAGATATACAGTTAAATGTTTAACATTTAGTATACATAGAACTGATGTTATTTTTAGCCTGAGGAGAATTTTCTTCTTGCCAAAACATTCTCAATTTCCTTTAAAAAGTAAAGTATGTTAAAGAAGAAATTTATTCTGTAGTGAAGTTCACCTTGCTGAGCTAACAGTACTTCTAAGTAAAAAAGAAATTTATTCTGAAGTGTAGATCATATAAAGCATATTGTTGTACACATTTTAAGTCACGAAGAAATTTATCTCCAGTGACTTCCTTAAACACCTTGCAAAGGTGAGAAGAAATTTATTCTCTGTAAACGTTTCAAATTAACTCTGAAAGAAGTGTTTGTCATTTATGATTTTTTCAATAGAGCAGACCAGTATTTGCCAACAAAGAAGAAATTTATTCTCTAATTATTTCCTACAAAAACCAGCAGTTCAGAGAAGAAATTTCTTCTCTGCAGAAATTTTGCAGACAATTTAAGAACTCTGAAAGCCATGTCTGTCATAGAAGAAATTTATTCAATACAACAGACCATTATCATCAAGCATGGAGGAATTTTTTTTCAATGTAATGAATTTTGTAATTACCTCTATAATGATAGATTTTAATGAATATTTTCTGTAATAGGTAAAATTCATAATTATAAGATGTCTAGCATTAAAGCAAAAGCAATAAAGGGCTATCCTGAGCGCAGCATGATACGACCGCAACATGTCGACCACTGAAATTGGAATAACTGTAATTTAAAAGTGAATATGGACACAGTTACGAGCTTGACACAGTAACTAGATGGACACAATAAGGAGATTGACACAGTTATTAGCTGTAAACAAACTAAGGAACATTAAAACTGGCCCTTTTGATCCCTGAAAGCTCCATTCAGATTTACACAAAATTGTTGACATAATACTGCCAGTATATACACATGTATTAAGATGAATAAAAAAAAATCCCCACCGAAATCCGATTTTGACTTTACTCATTTAAAAAAATAGCAATTTTGGCCCATTTGGTCCCTTAAAGATTGGAAACTGAAAGAGATATGCCAGATCCGTTGACATACCACTGAAAGCTTACAATATGAGGAACACAGAGAAAAAATCCCATTGAAATCACATGAAAAATAAAAATTTTAGTTGGCCCATTTGGCCGCTCATAGCTCAGAAAAGAAACAAGTTATCAAAAATGTGATGGTGCAGTACTCTATTTATTTTTCATTAAGAATCCATTGCAAAAAACTGCATCAAAATCGGAATAAAAATAAAAATAATAAAATTTTTGAAATTCGCCCCTTTTGGGCCCCATTTGTCTCATGAAGGGTACATGCCACATAAATCCATTGGCATACTGAAGATATGAAATTTAATTAGGAACACAATGAAAGAAACCCCATTAAAATCTGATAAATAATAAATATTCTACAGCCATATATGTGAAAACACCCAATTTTGCCCTTTTTGGTCCCTTTTTTAAAAACGGGCGCGGTAAAATTAACAAAAACCATACCCATCCTTCTTTTTGTGCCAACGAACACTGTGTCAAATTTCATAAGGATTGATCAATTGAAACTGAATTTATTTACCAAAAACAAAAGTGTCTACAGACGACAAGGACGACAGCGCCATACCATTACACAATCTCAAATTTTTTGCGGTTGTTTAAAAAGTGAACATAAAATGCTGATTAATGAAACTATTCTAAAATATTTCTTAAGAAATAATCTTAGAATGCTCCAAGTCATATCTGAAGTTCATAATGGAATCATCTTAAGACCATTTAAGAACATGTATCAGATGGCATAACAAAGCTGTGTATAACCATCCTAGAAAAGCTTGTCTTAGGTCCATCCCAAAATATTTTGATATCATCTCCAGTTGAGAAAAGAATTAAAATTAAATATGTAACAAACAATATAAAAATATATAGGAGTAAAACGAAAACTTTTTTTGTATAAGTTCTATTAATATTGACTGAAGTTGTGAATCAAGTTATATGTAATATGTATATATAGTAAACACACAATATAAACGTTAACTTTGTGCTTGCACATTTTGGCCTAAACTGTCATTATTACCCATGCATGTACCTAATAAAAATAAGCGAGCAATAACAGAGCCTAAAAATGAAGATGTAAATCTATCAACTTTTTTACTGATACTATCATTGAAAGTGCCAACAAGGCAGTATCTATTTTACAAAATTTATTTGTATTCCTTTCAAAACAGCACATTTTAACTATACAGTCCTCTTAATTCTTTGCAAACGTGAGAGGTTTGTATGCAAATTACAAAACAGCATGACAAAGCTTGTCAGTACATAAAAATTTACACAAATACATTTACTTTCTATTTCACTGTACCGCACAACATAATTGATGTGATCTTTTATTAAAACATTTATAATGGCATGAATTTGAGTTACATACATACCTATAACTGTCAACCTTATCATGTTAAAGCCATACAAAAAGAACAAAAGATTCAATAACATCAGATATTCTAAGTGCCACTTTAGTTTTTCTGTTCCTTTCAGCATAAAAAAATAAACATATGTGTGAAAAATTGTTCGTGTGTCCAAAGGGGAGTAATAACAACTCAAAGCCTAACAAAAACAACAAAAACTAAAAATGGTAGTTTTGTTTCAAGAAATGTCTACACTGTCAGATAAAAACAGGGAAAAGATTCTGTGTTGAATTTTATTTTTCACCATATGTCATTATATTGTGTCCAAGGCAAATATCTTGTGTGTATTCAATATTGTTATGGAGGGTCTCAGAGAAGATTAGTTTGTACTAACTCTATAACCCTCTTTAAATAAAGCTTTTATTATTATTATTATTATTATTATTATTATTATAATGAAATTTTGGATTCAGTGGTACATAGGGTTTTTCGAGTTATGCCCCTTTTAACTTTAAAATTTCGTGAAATGTGGCGGGGTATCATGTAAATCACCATAACCATTTTTAAATTTGCCGTGCATCCACTCTCTGCTTGCCCATACTTTGATCTTAAACTATTAACCTAATTTTTGACAAAGATTTCTTGGCTTGTGCATTAGAGAATGATGTGAAATTTTGTCTTAAGCTTGAAAATGATAAGTTGTATTGTGTAAGCAACTTTCAAGTTTGTCGTGTGTCCACTTCCTGTTTGCTCATATGTTGATTTTTAACTACAAACAAAATGTTTATCAAAGATTTCTTGGCTTTTATGAGTGGGAATGATTTGAAATTAAGCTTGGAAATGATGAGTTGTATTGTGTGGGCAATTTTCAAGTTTGTTGTGAATACACTTCCTGCTTGCCGATACTTTTATTTTTATTTATTATGAACTAGATCAATGTAAATTTGGTTTCTAGGTATTACACAAATGTATTCCCAAAAATATTTGGTCTTTTAGAGCTTCAGAAAATTTACTAAATTATACCCCCACCCTGAAGGAGGGGGGATAACTATTTTACCTGTGTCTGTCCATCATTCTGTCCATCCATCCTGCAGTGATACATCTACTACCTGTTTGACTAAAACATGATTTTTTTCCCATTATTTCTTGAGGATATATGATTGCCTCCATACTTGTTTTGTGTCCACACCTGTGTTTGATCCCCAGATGCTTAAATTTTTACTTTAAATATTGATACAGTGTTCAGTGAGCGGGGTATAACTGGCTGTCATCTGGCGACAGCTCTTATTATAATTACCGTGCCTAGGTTAACAAATGATTTTTTTTTTAATTTTTAATTGATTTTTTTTTCTTTTTTGATTATAGAAAACTTGTAAGAATGTTTTGCCTAAGGAAGATCTTGCCTTCATCTCGTCACCTGAAACCAATACAGTGGGAAACAATAATCTGACAGCAACAGAAAAACAAATTAAAAAAACAGACATTTATGATTTTGAAGTATCAGACCATGAATCAGATGTAGAAAATAGTAAGATATCGGATAGTAATGAATTTCATCTATCATTGAGCCTAGATGTTGATGCAGCCAATGGGAACAGTGAGGAACCTGATAGAGAAAATGGATATGAAGTTGCTGATGATGTGGCAGAGGCTCATGAAGATCTTGAAAGATCTATATTGCATGAAATAAAAGAAGGTGATAGTCATGATGAAGCTGATAATAGAGCAGAGAACCATGAAAATCTTGAAGGATCTATGTGTCACATGGATAAAGAAAAAGATGATGAAAATGTTGATGATGTAGGAGAGAACCATGAAGAGGAGGAAGGTTCTTTGTCAGATGAAATTTCTTAGGGAAAAAATGGAAATTATAGAGATATTAATGAAATGATTGAGAAGCGTGTATCTGATGTTTCAGGAGAGAAGGAAGAGAATGAAGAGGATACATTGAAAAATTCTGTTGGTCGAATCTTTCAAGAAAAAAACAAGGATGAAACACATGAAAATGATGAGGAAGTAGAAAAAGAGAAATTGAACAAAAACAGTCCGCCAATTTCTACAGATCCTTCTTCTATCAAAAGACATTGTATTGGTAAGATTTTTATACAACTAAAAATTTTAAGGTCATTTTGTGGTATGTTACAGTCTTTGTTGATGTCTAGTTTAACCCTACCCCAGCAATTTAAATAATAGATAATCGGATACCAGATAAATTTTGGGGAAAATTAATCATTTTTCCAGGAAAGGGTATTTTATTCTATCTGATAATATTAGAATGGGTTGAGAATAGAAATGAAACTGTTTTCAAAATATTCCCCCCATTGTATATCTCATGTATGGGGAATACAAACGGTCATAAATACACACCCATTTTCCGATGGACAGTGAAAATCAATATGTTTGTATTTATGCTACACAAAAGCACAGCAAAAATGATTAAAACCAAACTCTATAAGGACTATAAAGATATCCGATTTTAATCGATAATCGAATCGGAAGGTACATCCGATTATTCTGATTAATAGATTATGATTTTTTTATCCGATTCCCAACATTACACGACTAGTGTTTTATAATTAAAAGGCCTTTTTATATAGGCCTGTGTTTGACGGTGTGTATTATGGTTTACTGGCGTCTGTCTGTCAGTCAGTTCATCTGTCCACACACTATACTCTAACTGAAGAATTTTTTATCATTTTTCTTGAAACTGAATGATTGTTGGGTATATGACAGAAGAAAACTCACTTTTTTTTTTGGTTGGCAGATTTTTCTTTCGAGAGTTATGGGACTTTGAATATTCAAAAAATGCATGAATGGCAATTTTTAACAACATGCAGATGTCAAACTCTTACTAGAGAACACTTTGATCATTTTCTTGATACTTTGCTGGATTGTTAAGTACTACAGAAAAAAAAACTCCCTTTGTTTGTTCATGTTGTTTGTTTTTTCCATTCCAGATCTAGTGTTACTGAACTTTGAATCTGCCGAAAAATTATAAATTTAGTCTGTGTTTTATTGAAAAGTTGATCATGTTGATATTCTTTGATTTTATGGGATCAATATACCACGAATTCATATATTTTTTCTGGTCAAGAACAGATGAATTGATTGAAAAGGACCAAGTTTTTGAAACAGGCCAGATTTGGAGTGCTAATACTCATGATAAAACTATACAGAAAACAAATGGGCAAGGGGATTATTACAGACTAGTGAAGGAATACAAAATCAGAAATATTTTATATATTTAATTGGCATGAATTTTGTCACGGTAATAATATTCAATTATTCAATTAAGTTCTATTAAATTAATTTAACACCACCCTGTGAACAGCAGCGATATTAACTGCAAATTAGTTCATTAAGCCACCCTGTGAACAGCGGTGACATTAAATGTCATAAAACAAGAATCCATCCATTCCAATTTCGATCAGTGGTGAGAGCACCCTTAGAACAGGGGCGCATTTAACTTATATTTTGTTAAAGTTGTCAAATTGTCACTGAAAACTGTAAATTCAAGAACCACAATATACACGTAATTTGTGCGCGTAAGGCGACCTGTGCCTATCTTGCAAATACCGTGACGCACTTTCTTATTCCGTTTACTATCCATAAGCTGTAGTACCCATATACGAAGAGTTGAAGAATTCATCTAAGAACACCTACGGATCCAATACTGGTACATACACTGCAACAGGTGGTAATATACTACATACCTACAAATATAAATCTACACGCAGCAGTATCTTTCAAATATTTTAATATATGAATGCATAAATATAAATTTAAAAAACGGGATTTGTGGAGGGCGGGTAAATTTGTAATTTATCAAATATTCACATATATTAAATATTACCAAGAAGTCAATTATCTAACTTACACAAGCTGTCGAAAGTTTCCGCACAAAGTGAGAACGGCCGACAAGATATCTGTTGTTTATCGCGTTATAATTGAACGCCCAATAGAATTGCAGGAAAGCAACACACCTTCCTTCGCTGTAATAATGAAATTTATTTCACATGCGTAAAATAAATTCAGTTATTACAGACTAGTGAAGGAATACAAAATCAGAAATATTTTATATATTTAATTGGCATGAATTTTGTCACGGTAATAATATTCAATTATTCAATTAAGTTCTATTAAATTAATTTAACACCACCCTGTGAACAGCAGCGATATTAACTGCAAATTAGTTCATTAAGCCACCCTGTGAACAGCGGTGACATTAAATGTCATAAAACAAGAATCCATCCATTCCAATTTCGATCAGTGGTGAGAGCACCCTTAGAACAGGGGCGCATTTAACTTATATTTTGTTAAAGTTGTCAAATTGTCACTGAAAACTGTAAATTCAAGAACCACAATATACACGTAATTTGTGCGCGTAAGGCGACCTGTGCCAAATGGACAGTGAACAGATCAACGTTCAGTGTCCACAGCCAACGGTGGGGGAGCCAATACGTGAACAAATTCGTGACAAAATTCA
>MJUU01042367.1:13533-40890 GCA_002080025.1 Modiolus philippinarum
CTTTGGATTCCTCTTGGTATTAGCTTTCAGTAGTATGTCAACGGATTTGATGTAGCTCTTACTGTTTCCTAGCTATAAGGGGTCAAAGGGGCCAAAATTGCATTTTTTCTAAATAATGTGAAATTTTATTTTTGATCAGATTTTGATGGGATTTTTTTCTTTGGATTCCTCTTGATATAAGCTTTCAGTAGTATGTCAATGGATTTTTTGTAGCTCTCACCGTTTCCGAGCTATAATGGGTCAAAGAGGAATCAGGAGTCATAAGGGCTAATTTTTAATTTCCCTACTGTAGCTCTTACCGTTTCCGAGTTATAAGGGGTCAAAGAGGAATCAGGAGTCATAAGGGCTAATTTTTAATTTCCCTAGTGTANTTTTCTTCAGAAAACGATATTTTTACCCTAAAATGGACAATTTCCCATTTCAATATGGTGTGCGATTTTTTACATGTTAAAGGCAATACATTAAATAAACAAATAAACATAAAATACTTTCTGTTGCAATTAGTTTGAGGTTTGGCCAAATTTGAGCTAGATTGACTGGACTAAGAAGATAGTTTTAGCCATTATTGACCTCATATAGTGTAAATTATGTACATTTACATGTACACACAACGAAATTTGTCTCTTCTTTTTATAAGATGTCTTTCTTGATAAATGTAAAAAAAGGCACATCTTATACATGTACCAATGTAAATATTTTCTTCAACATGTTCAACAGGCGCAATATCATAATTTTATGGGGGGGGGGCTGGAATTTTTTTTAGAAAATCAATTTCTGGCTCCAAAGAAATTCTCTGACTAGCACCTGGGTTAAAAAAAATAATCTGGCTCAGACTTTGTCCATTAGAAAAAACTGCCTTGCTCAACAAAATATCTTATCATGGTGTTTATCAGAAATAAAAATAATCTGGTCTTTGGAGCAGGCCAAAAAAATTTCCCCGCTCAGGTGAAATTCCCACGTCCCCTGAAAATCATATGGTCTGTGCCTTAATTATAATTCCATGTTAATTTTTATCAAATTTTACTAGTATATAATAATCACAATGATAAACATGATAAAAAAAACTGTGTAATGTAATATAGAGAACATCTAAATAAAACTGTATATTTTTGGTACACAAGCTTGTCAACCAATATTTTTCCCTTTTTTATTGTTCAAAGAGACTGATAATTAGTATTTGTATCCTCCAAATACACTGTCCTTCTATCATACAGAAACAATGTGCTCTGATTCATAATTCCCAACCAAGAAAATAATATATAGTGAAGTCATACCCTGGACAAGAACTAAATCAAATACATTAATTCTAAAAACAAACTAAATTAACAATATAGTGTCGAAATAAATGATCAAAAGATTGTTGTCCTCTGTCAAAATTTTCCACATATTAATTACCTGTTATTTGAAATCTTAGACAACATGTATAGACTGGTTAGGAAATAACAATAAAAGGAACTTTGTTGCTCAAAGTTCATGTAAATTAAATTTAACACTTAAAACTATATATCTTTTCATTTCTTCCAAGGAAAGACAGAGATGTACATATAGGTTGATTTATTTGTTAGTTTTTATGATAAAATGTCAAAATGTAATGGTAATTCAATGCATTACTAAGCTAAAGTAATGGTAATTCATTGCATTGTTTTTTTTTTTTCAAAACTCATGTAATGGTAATGGTAATTCAATGCTTTTTTTTTTCGAAGTAATGGTAATTCAGTGCATTACATTGCAGTGTAATTCAGCCCATGCCTGCTTATGATACTCCATATCTCCAGAGTTGTAACTTGTTGAAATAGAACAATAGAAATTGAGCTCTCGTTTAAATGAGGTAGAATGTTACTTTTGGATTGTTTACCATAGATGCATAATTATAAAAGTTATTTCCAATGAAAAAAATACTAATATTTTTTATTCGTATATTTTGAATTTATATGAAAACAACGTAGATTGCCGCATGTGAACGTATAGATGCGCATACAATGCGCAAATCGGCATAAAAGATCAATTTAGTGTCCGTCTTTCAAAGTGGATCCCCAAAAAGACCATTTTTAGATTTCGACCAAAATTTGTATACGGATTACCAATATCTCTGTTAATCCATGTGCAAATTTTTAGGTCCGCCCTTTGTAGCCATGCGCAAATTTTTAGGTCCGCCCTTTGTAGCGTTTCTCCAGAATAAAAGTTCAAACATGATCGAATTTTTTATTTTCTTTTCATTCTTTCTGAGGTTTCTTTCGGGAAACAACTTTGAATAAAAACGAAACTGTCAACAAATCACCCTAAAAGAATACCAAATTGTAACCACCCTTATATTACACTTCAAATACCAGTTAACACGTGTACGAAAATCTTGTAATTTTACTAAGTGAAAAACTAAAAGTAATACATGCTCCTTTAATTGCCCCATATATTTATTTCACTGTCAGTACAAATCACTCACGGGCTAAAAATATAATGAAAAGTCCATTTTCTCCCTCTTAAAAACTTGAAAAAAGTGGATCCTGAAAAGGGCCATATGCAGAAATCAATTTCATATGGTTTATACGATGCATAATTATTTTAATAATACTCCTAAATTTTGTTTTGAGGGTTGCTAGAATTTTTTCTTTATTATCATACAGTTTTGACTATCAGATAGAGTTGGTTTTAAAACAATGTTTTATAATTAATCAAACACAATTATATCTGTACCATACAGCGATTGTTGCAGCATTAGATACATACAGTGATAGTGTGTGAAATGTAAAATTTTGTTTTTACCGTGGCCGTGTCATCACACATCTTATGACAGGTAAACAAGTTTACAGGGGGACAATTTTTGTGAACTACTTCCCGCTGGGACTAATGTCTCCTTAGTGCAGATGAAGTTTGTTAATCCATAAACCGAAATATGTGTAAAAGCAGGAAGAGCAAATAACTAATAGTAGTAGTATAGCGGTTTATCGCCTTGAATACCTATATAGGTCTTTCACGGCATTTTAAACCTGGAGGGACGCCCACTCCATTGCAATATAATTTCGGGAGCTTGGTCTACCTTGGTATTTGTTTACTGTCGTGAGACTTCTCAATCCAGTAACCTTGGTGGGTCGATCTTTGATTTGTCGATGGGCTTTGAAGACTGAACTCAAAGCCCTAACTACGGTATGCACCACCATTAGCCTGCATGTTTTGGTATGCACCACCATTAGCCTGCATGTTTTGGCTTCGAAAGACCAAGACCAAATCTCCACTGTGAATGATTCAGTTTCCCAGTTCTCACCATTGTACCGGAATACTCTCGGGCTGGTCGTGCCAAAATGCACTAAGTAGATATATACTTTTATTCTTCGCAAGACAGTTTGATATTTAATCAACATCCGAGAGCGTACTTTGCATTTTAGTCTTCGTACTAGGTTTCACCATAAGTTACGGGTTTGTAGCAAAAGTGATTTCGTACTCAACTTTTGGATGGCTGCTCTGTTAATGATGTACTGAAAATTACAAGTGTAGGTCGTAGACATATTATATGTATTTTTTTCTTTTCTCAGATTGAAGTAATATCTGGAGGAAATGGACACATCTTATGTAGGTATAAAATACCAAAACATTTGTCAAACACCCACGGTTCTCTTCACGGGGGAATAATTGCTACTTTGGTGGATGCTGTGTCAACGTGGGCGCTGTCTACAGCTACTAAAAATCATAGACATATAAGTATGGATCTAAGTATAAGGTAAATACTCACTTAACTTTTTGTTTCTTTGGGTCTCCATCTTTTCCCACTCCCTTGTAGAGTTAATGTTATTAAAAAGGCGATCCTGGTGTTTTAGGTCCGAGCCATTTTCATCTCCTTCGCTTGATCGTAAGGCTTACTTAATCCATTCCAGCTCCTTTCCTTACTTCTTCGTTTGTTACTTTCTGTGGCCAGTAGGTCTTTAGTAGCCTTCTGAAAACATTTGTGCGTGAATGTGTCAACCAGGTTTTCATCTTGCCTTTTCATTTTCCATGTTCCTCTCCCATAGAGAAGGACGGACAAAACTTTCGAGTGGAAAATGCGAAATTTAGTACGTTTTGAGATCTGATTGTTCCAGATAAGGGCTAATCTGATGTAAATTGATTGTGCCAGGCCTAATCCTCTAGTGATGTCATCATTAGTTCTTCCTGCCGCGTTCATCCTGACTCCAATATATACGAATTAAATATAATACCGAAGTTACTGTGAATGATTTTACATCCTCAACTTTTCTTTTCGCAGCATCGATATTGAAGTCAGTGGAGTGGGTATATTTGCTTATATTGTTGAATTTGTTTGTTCTTTTGGTCTTAGTGCTGGATAGTAGATCGATGTCATCAGCATGGTCTAAATCGTCCAACTTGCTTGTAAAATCCCATCGGATTCATGTGTAGTTTATTACGATTATGTGAAAGAGAGATCAAAACATAGTACAGCCCTAAATTAATTGGAGGTCTCATGTGCTGTGACTACAGCACACTCGTTATCTTCACACATTCATTTTACAAGTCTCGCATTTTTTCAGGCATGCCGTAGTTTGACATAATCTTCTAAAGAGTGTTTTGATGAAAAGCCTTTTCAAAATCAATGAAACATATGTACAGGTTAGAGTTCCACTCTACTGCTTGTTCGATGATGTTTCTTACTATAAAGATTTGGCCCGTTGTTCCACACCATTCTGTAAACCCTCCTTGATCTTATCGTAAACACTTGTCAACTTCCTAAGATATTCTATTTTTGATAAATTTCCGATATTATTGGTAGGAGTGATATGCCTCGCTAATTTCCGCAACATTTAGGTCCCCTTTCTTTGGTAGCTTTTCTTCCAGTCGGCTGGTAGTTTACTTCATTCCATAATTTAATTATAATATCTTTAAAATTTGTTTTGAGGATGTTTCAGCATCGGCTCTTAGCAGTTCAGATGTTAGTCGATTCTAGGTGCTTTTCCATTTTTAAGTTCTTTGATGATGGATGGTATTTCGTGTAAGATATGGCTGTTACGTGTTGATTGGTAAAATCTCGGTTTCTTCATGTCTATTGCCTCCACAACCAATATGCTTGTTGTATTGGTTGTGGTCTGTTTAGAACTTCAATGAAATGTTCTGGCCATCTTGATTTTATTTATTTTTCTGTTGTTTGTAGGACTTATTCCTTTTATCTTTTATGTGCTCCATTTCTTTTGGTTGAGCTTTGCAAAGAGGTTTTGTTATGTCATAATTTCTTTCATGTTGCCTTTGTTGGCTGTTGTTTTAGCTATGGTTGCGATGTCATCAAACCACTGTTTCTTGTCTTCTTTTCATACTCCTATAAACATCTTTGTCTTTGCTGTTGTATTGTTGTTTAAACTATTCTTACATAGTTTTATTTGTCATTTGTTAATGGGTCTGGAGCTGGCATGTCAGTTAATTGCTAGTAGACTTTTGTGATTTCATGTTTATGTCCGTTTAGTTCTTTCCGTTTCATTTTTCACAATTGACTCAGTCCTGTTTCTAACTGAATTTTACTGTTGTTACGATTGTTTTTTTTATTTATCACATTGGCTATAGGGGGGGGGAGGGGGGTTGGGCCCAATAAAACTAGTTTAACCCCGCCGCAGCAGGTATGCGCCTGTCTTAAGTCAGGAAATTTAAAAAGCCTTTGAGTGTCTTGTCTGTTTTTTAGTTAGTTTACTTTATGTCTATAGGAGTCAGGGATGATGTTTATTTCGCTGAACTTGATTACTCTTTATTTAGGGGCCGACTCCGACCTGCCGTTGGGTGTGGGGTTTCCTCATTGAAGATCTTATGGTGGCATTGAGTTGTTATAACTCACCTTTGGGTCGTTGTCTCTTTGACAAATCCCCCGTTTCCCTTCTTTTTTTCTATTTTCTTAAGTCTCTCAGATCTTGTTGCATATATCTTGTTTTTGATGTTCTTTCTCTCATCTACAAGACTCCTGGTTCAATTTTTTTCTTTGACCAACGATGTTCTGTGCTGTTTCGTTATAGATGTTCCTGAAATCTGAAGTTGCTCTCTATGTTTTGGCCTTAATGGACAGCCAGGGCATCGAATCCATTTCTTAGTTAGGCCGAGAATCTTTCCTGTATTTCTGGTTTTTTTTAGCTTGAATGTTTCGTGTCTGTTTGTTGTTGAATGTTTCTTTTAACCTTGTGCAGTTTAAGTTTGAGATTGATTACGAGTAAATTGTGATCACTTGCTACATCTGCAGCTCTCATAACTTTGACATCATTTATAGCCTTTGATTACTCCATGTTCTATCTGGCTATATTTCTCGAAGTTTGGTGCTGTTCATGTGTAAAGATGAATGTTTTTGTGCTGGAACGTCCTTGTTGTTAATGCCAAGTTATTAATTTCAGAAACTGAAACAAACTTTTCTCCATTATCGTTTCTTCCGCATTGGATGCAATATTTTCCAACTATGCAGTTTCTCCTACTAAATTACCTCCATTTTTTTGCATTTAGGTTTCCTATTAACAGTAGGGTGTCGTGCTTGGGTGTTTTGTCTACAAGTTTTTGTGTTCTTCGTAAAATTTGTCTTTGTCCTCAACATGTGCATCGTTGTTGGGTTCGTATACCTAAATATTGTAGTTTTAATATATTTTGACCTGAATCCTCCTGGTATTATTCTGTCATTTAAAGGTGCCTATTCGCATAATGATCTGGACATTTCTTTAGTCATTGCGATGGCAACTCCGTTTCTGTGGTGGTTGAACTCTCTTTCAGAGCATAAAATTGTATCTCCGGTGTTCGTTTTGAATTTGCCAGACCCTGTACCATTGCATTCACCTTTTTCCAAAGAAATCCAGATGGTATCCTCTAAATTTTCTCATGAGTTGGGCAGTTTTGCCTGTAGCACACATGGTACAGACATTCCATGCTCTTTTTGTAATTTTAGGGTTAGCCAGAGAGTCCATTAACTTATGGACTTCCGTTTGGCTTACATCCATTTGTGTCATAGAAACACCGTTGTTTGATAGTGTTGGGGCTTCTACCCTTCTCTATCTTTACTTGTTTTTGGTTTCCGTAATCAGATCTTTTTACCGAGGTCAGATGATTAGCCTTACGCTCAACCTAACATCTCCAGGTTCGTGTTATCTTTCTTTCCCTCAGACGACTGCAGTACTATTGTTGAAGAAATTCATCAATCCGAATTTTCTTTTCGGGTTGACTCCCGTAGCGTTTGATCCACCATTGTCATCCAAAAGGCAGTGGAATTATTCAACCCGTAGTTGGAGAAAGTTAAAAACAGACAATATACAGATGACTTCGATCTTGTAACTCCAAAAAAACATTGCGACATATTTTCACATTCACATTCACATTCAGGTCGATTTCCTTGGATTTGGATTTCAAAAGATCTTTTATAACAGCCCAGCACCTGAATAAGTTTTCAGGGGCTCCGTCTACAGAGCTGCCAGGTGCGTCCTCAGTTGCTCGATAGGGGAATACCATGCCTATTCGGATTAGTCAGGTCATGATAAGGAAAGCATGACCGCAAACCATTGTAGCCAAACTGTGTTGAGAAACGCCACGATCAATGCAGTATAAAGACCAATTCTATATTTTTTTTGAATTTATTAACTTGTTCTCATTTTGATGTAGCTGAAATATTGCTCACTTGACGTTAAACTTTTACTAATCAATCAATTAATTAATCTTTTATGATAGTGTATGATATATCTTAATAGGCACATGCCAGTCGCAGCGGCTTGTGATATGACCTTAACCTCATATGCACAGTTCATCGACTTCGTAAATTTACATTTAGGTTAATGTTATGCATAGCCTTGCAAAATTTGGTCCTTTTCTATACCTACGTAGGTACATACCAGTCTGTCACCTTTCATGTTACCATGAACCCAGTTTCATGCTTAAGTGACTTTGTTAATTTTTACATTCATGTCTATTCCTCGGCAACGGTAACATAAATAGGTACATGTCAGTTTGAAGCCTGTGCTTTGACCTCAGTTAGATAATAGGTATTTAGTTTCTCAAGGATCAAGTTCTGCATTTGATTCATGGCCTATAGTGAGTTGTTAAAATATATGACAGTTTTATTTGCCACCCCTTAAACTGATGGCCATGATTTTGATAAGCTGATCGCTGTAAATGGTCCAGCAAACATTATTTTAGATATATATAGCACCAGTACTCATCTTAAAAAATAGGAATGAATATATCTTGTTGTTGTATTGAACATATACGCCATGAACTTTGGGGTATTTCGTAAAAAATACAAGTCTTGGGTCTAAATTTCCCTCGCCTTTCAGGCTCAGGAAATTTTACCACGCAGCCACCTGTATTTTTGGCAAAAACCCCTCCTTATCATGATATATGTTTTCAATAGTTAACAGAAATTGTACTATGGAATCGATATACTTAAACAAACAATGAAAGAATATGGAGTAAATACACCCGAGACAAAATCTCTACAAATGCATGGTACAACCAAACAATGGAGCCATTATTGTTGTTTTTCACCTTGAAGTCGCTATGAGGCCTTCAGCAATGTGCTTGCTTACTTCGATGTTAAAGACCACCATTAATGTAGATCACCTCGTACTTTTCCTGAATCCCCATATTCCCGATAATCCTGCACGCTTGCAATTTTTTAATGTGCTGATTGATAATTACTATTGAAAAAATCGACTTTACGATTTATTTTCATTTTTCAGTTATATGAGAAAAGCGCAGCTTGGCGAGACAATAACTATTGAAGGCAACACACAAAAACTAGGTGGAAGAGTAGCATTTTTGACAGCAACATTGCGGGACGAGAAGGGTAAACTAATTGCCACTGGAAAACACACAAAACTAATATTAGGTAACTGATGTAATAACGTTTTGATAGTATTTACTACTACAATGATGAAAAATCTTTAAAAATGCAAAACTATGATTCAATAGAAAACAAAAAGATAAGGGTTATCCCGAAACACATGGAATCGAAATACAGTGAAAAGTGTCGGTTATGATGGCCGAATGCAACCCTGTTCTTCTTAGGCCTAAAAAAAATACCTGTGTTTCCGGTAACATGCTCTTCAAAATTAGGGTCGGTAAGTAGGCATTTTTTTTTTATTTTTCCAAAACTCTTTACATAGACATATAGAGAGGAACTTCTGGACTTTAACAGTGCTTCTTTGAAAATTGCCAAAAAACTTAAGGGTAGGCATTTTTGGCCCCAAAAATCTAGGGTCGGTAGGGTTACCGGAAACACAGATTTTTTTTTTATTCTGGCTTAACTTTTCTTTTAAAGAAGCAACAAAAACGCAAAGGCGCTATAATTTTGTTTTTTTTTTCGAACGTGAAATGCGCATCTGGCCACCATGGTGTTGCCATTCCACTAAGTTTTGTATCTGGGTAGGGTCATTTTTACTATGCACAAATATAGTTTAAAGAATGCCATGTGATGTCTGTTTTATGCACCAAATAGATATGATATGTGTTGTTCATAAGTAAACATCTCAATTTTGTTTATACTATCTGAAGGACACGAATATCCCGAGGTACTGTAAAACGAACTTTCACAATTTAACTAAATCAGCGATAATTGCGATGTTGTTGATATATATCGAGCATAACAGATCAATTGTCGAAAAAGTTTTTGAGAAGTCAGTTGCTGAATTTACAAAATCAGTCCAGCAAAGAAACAGAATTCACAGGAAAGTTTTGATAAATTTTGAAGAAATTTTGGTATACCCGTATACAGTCATGATGAATACCCTGAGTATAATAACTACATCTGCAATATGGTATACTATCCACAGTTGGAAGTGAAATTACTTTTTTCTGGCATTTATTAGAATCTGTCTAAAGACAGCATCGATCGTATCAACAATAACATTTTATACACAAAAGAGCGTTTCTAGATAATAAGAGACGTCTTTAATTTATATAACTTTTATCTTTCAGAAGGCAAGTTGTGAAACGTTGACAGTATGCATATAACAGCGAATGGACATCAAACCGAAGAACCAGCTGCATTGCTATTCGGGGGCAGACTGGAACTGTTTCAGTTTGGAATATCTTTAATATTGATGGTCTAATTTCAGAATAATTAACAATAGCACAAAATGAAATTAAATAAAATCATATATATTTTAGTAATGTTGCATAAAACTAAGGAGTATATCCCACTTGCATAGCTTTATCCTTAACTGATGGTGATTTCTATTTATTTGTGCTCTATACAAATTTACAAATGTTTGGTTTATGGTCTACTAAATGGTCCACTGAAGAGACAAAAGTTGTCGAAATGGCCATATGCAGAAACTAAATTTACAATAACTTCGTTATTTTGTTATCTATTATAACTGGACTGGTGCCTCTGCTGGTGGGCTGTTAGTCCTCGTGGGTATTCACCAACCCAGAAGTCAGAACTTCAGTGCTGACCCGAAACCGATTTTATCTAAAAAGTGCAATATATGACTGTTACAAAAATTGCATAAAATTGAGGATATATCTCCCTCTTGCATAGCTCTGTGCTTACCTTATTTTTGCTTTCCATTTAGATCTTTTGGGTTATTTAATAAATAAATAAAATTTTCAATCCCGATTTCTGAAAAATGACAACGCAAATTCCGGATCCCGTTCAGCGTTAATCCCGAATTCCTGCTGAATAAAATGGCTAATCCCGGCGTCCCGTAAAAGATCCTTCCGCCCCTCTATTATAGCTGAGTTGTTTCTCTTTTGCTGTCTAAAATATGAAGTGTTATAAATATTTCTGTTCATGTTCTGCCATTTCATCCGTTTTGAGAATTTGATGGTCACAATGGCTGGTAAATGATATGTAGAAGATAATTTACTGTGTCGGAACACAAAATCGTGCAACTGGTTAAAATGGAAAATCATGTAATCGTCCGTAAGGCAGTAGTCAGTATTTCGGTGCTGACCCGAAAGCCGATTCTATTTTGAAACTTCCAAGATGTAAATTTGTGTAAATTTTGTTAAAAACTAAGGAGAATCTCCCTCGTGCAAAGCTCTGCCCTTAGCTGATTTTGGCTTTACATTTAGATCATATTGGTTATTTGTTCTCTATCAGTTTTTTATATGGTCTTCCTAAATGTTTAGATTTAATCGGCACTAAAGAGACATAAGTTGTTGAAATGGCCATATGCAGAAATTAAATTCACAGTTAGTTCGGTATTTAGTTATTAGTATTGTCTCGTTTTGTGTTATTTCTCTCCTTAAACTTTTTGCATATGCAGAAAATAAATTCACAGTAACTTCGATATTTAGTTATTTGCAATTTTAATGGGTCATGATTTCTCTTGTTCAAGTTTTACAAGCGTGTTAGAAAAAGACCATAACTAACATGGCTATAGATTAGTTCTCATTTGCCGACTGGTCAATTAATCTCAAATAGTGCTGCAGAATGTTTTTGAAATTAATATAAATAAGATTTTTTTTAAAAACATTTTTAGGAAGAAAAATGACTCAATACATACGTTATTTGGCATATTAATTTTAAATATTTCACTCAACATGGCGCACATTGTAAAGATGGTAGCAACCAAATGAAGGGAGACGACTGCAATCACTTTACTTCAAATTAATAGAGCAATCTCTATCGTTGTTTTCTCATTTTCAAATCTCCGAATATTTGAATTTTTACATTTTAAAGTTCTCGATAAAGCTCGAAATTGAAAGTATGAAAATTAAACTTTCTCGATTTGAGAAGTATTCGTAATTAACGGGAAACGATGTGAGAGACTAAATTTTGAGATTTATGAAGAACAATGGCACAATTAATCTGTTTACAAAAATGCATTCATATTTTAAAGTTTGATTTATTTTTTGTGACATTCTTTGAAAAATAAGGACCCCTAACCAAACCTAACCTATGTCATTCTTTTCTTGTTCAAGATAGTGGTAGATTCTTTCTTATTCAAAATATGGTGACAATTTTGGATGAGAAATAAAGTTCCCCAAACATACAATAATCATCTTGTTATTTTTTCCTACAATATATGTAAGATCAGATAAATTATTGCTGACAATGTTTAGATGTTGATGACAAGGCTTGAATAATATCTTTTCCAATTTCAATGTTACCTGTCAGCCAATTTGGTCTATCTGACGTATGATCACACAAAATGGTACCCAATAATAGTATGATATTTAAGCTAATTTCTTTTTGAGTAGACTTTGATATGGGGATTTTAAATAACGGTGCTCTTTTCTTTTTATTTTTTTTTGTCAATGGCTATATAATATTCTTGTTATCTATCACAATGAAAAAAAAATATTGCATTTTATTAGATATTTTACTTAGTTAGATTACAAACTGTATTTACTTCGCAATTTTAGACCACGTTTGATCAAGGCTGCAACTTGGTTGCAATGTTTAGTTGTAATTCAACAGCAATCTTATTTTTATGTCGCCGACCACGTTGGTTCCATCGCTTCAACCCCGGGATGGTGCGGTAACTCGATCTCTTATAAATTGTGATACGGACTAGCGACGGGTCAAAAATTTGTACTCGAATTATTACTAGAATATTATTGAAATCCATTCCCGAATAAAAACTGTCATAATATATGCCTATACCCATAAAAATACTGGAATGTCAAGTATGAATTCGGTGTAGAAATAGGGATAATCTTGAAAGGCGGCATTTTAAATTTGTTTATTCATTTTCAAATTCATTACTTTGAAATTATATTCTTTTTTTGCATTCATGTCTGGTTCTATTTCTTTGTTTTCTTTTCTGTTTTGCCATATAAATCCGAGACGAAATAGATTGTGAAACATGCTACGGCAAAACTTAGACTGAATATGGGACTTTCAAGATAGGAACTCTTTTGTGTTTTATGACGTATACAGGAGGGAATACTGGTAGCAGACTGTATTCCTGTCGGGTTCACGCATTCGCTCATTATTGGGATTACCCTCCACCCGGGCACTTTAATATAAAAATAGAATTGTATCGGTTAACCACAAAGTTGCGTATTATCAGTCGTTTACAAAGCTCTGACAGGTATTTTAATTTTATCGCCACGATCAATTACAGTTTTTGCAGTTTGATTTTAAAATTACAAATTTAATTCTTTGCATTCAATGTCATCTGATGTCGTTTTGACGGGTTGGATTGTGTACTTTGTCAATTTTAAATAGGTTTTTGAAAGGTTTGTAGTTTCCAAAAGTCAATGGTCGGTATGTGTTTTGATTGCAACTGACAAAGAAAATCACTTCAATAGTTACATACATTTTTATTATAAATCTTTGTATATCACCTTCATTTAGCATTTGTAACGTGTCACAAAAAAACCAAGCGAGTGGATGTATTGGGAAATTTGTAAGACAACAAAAGCAACAATTGTTCATTTTCCCTGTGTATACTCAGATCAAGAGCAACAAGCAGTCATGTTAACATGTTCTAAAGAACCAGTTGTCTTGAGGTTCCTTTTGTTCTAAGTATGTTGATTTTCTCAATATATGTTATAACGTTTAATGACACGATAACAATAAAGATGAATGGTTATAGTTATTTTTTGATATCCATGTTTATATGTAAATAAGTTATTACGAAAATTGCAGAAATTTTACTGAAGCTTTGGTACAATTATAAGTAAATGTCTATTTCAATCGATTTTTTCGAAAGCACCGATTTTTTTTAGATATTAGATTGTGAATTTAATATAAACATCAGCTTTAACATAGATTTCGTAATATAACTGATTAATTTTCCTTTTAATTTTCTTGTTCCCTCCTTCCATATTCTACTACCATTTGTCACGCAACAGTCGACGAGATACTGATCTGATAGAATTCAACTGTAAGATGCTGTCTTCGCAGGCCACAGCTTTGTTCAAAAAGCGCTGATTGTTCTCAATTAATTTCATAAGCCTTATAGTAAATACTCCTTAGTTTTAAACATTTTTCCTGAAATTTTAGATATTGTAAATTTCCCAATTAAATCAGTTTTCGGGTAAGCACCGTAGTACTGGCTACTGGGTTGGTGAATACCCTCGGGGACTAACAGTCCACCCGCAATGGCATCAACCTAGTGGTAATAAATAACAAGGTACCGATGTTACTGTTAATTTACTTTCTACATAGAGTCATTTCGACGATCTTTGTCTCTTTAGTGCAGATCAAATCAAAACATTTTGAAATCCGCAAACCGAAATATATGCAAAAGCTGATAGAGAACAAATTACCAATAGAATCTAAACAGAAACGCCAAAATAATCTGACATAAATACAAATGTATGCAAAAGGGAGATACATCTTGGTTTAAAAAAAATCTGAAATTTAAATATTGCAAATTACCAAATTAAATCTTGTTTTGGAGCCAGCATCGTGCTACTGGGTTCTGGGTTGTTGAATACTCTCGAGGACTTACAGTCCACCAGCAGAGACATCGGCCCAGTGGAATAAATATCAAAGTACCACAGTAACTGTGATTTTTACTTTCTGCATACAGCCATTTCGACAATCTATGCCTTTCAGTCCCTTCAGACAATCTATATCTCTTATGAATGTTTAATAATACAAGCCCAACAAACTTTGGAAGTGATACTTAATGAGTATGTACGAGTTTCTTTCAATGCTTTCGATTAGGGATGCCAACAAAGGTATTCTGCAACATCGACTTTTAAAATGTATTAGAAAATTAGGTGGTAAGACATTTAATTATGATATAATTACTATAAAAACATCATTGTGTGTATTTTACAAAACATTTTAGCAACATATGTTTTTATGTTAAAATGTACTTATATTTATACCATAGTAATTCAATTACTTTTTCCAAGTTCAGATCATGTTAACTATACTATAAAATTTATTCGAAACGTAGAAATAATTTGTCAGAATTCTTGGTGAAATGAAGGTACCCACATTTTGTCATAACTTGTACACATTTTTTTGTACAAGTTACAACTTGTACAAAATTACAACTTGTACACAACATATACACCGATTTTGTCAGCTGAGCTATAATTACTATGAAAAAGGTTCTATGCCAGAGTGACAGAACACCCTCTTTATTAATTAGCTGTCATTGACGAATTATTGATTGGAACTACTTACATGTATCTATAATTAGTAAGTGACAACTTACTACAAAAGAGTTCTATATGTAATAATATCATGTAAAAATACAAACTCTGAGAAGTCCATGATTGCTTATGAAACATTATTATCGCAATATTAAAAATGAACGACATCGTTTGTGAACGAAAATAAGGAATTATTCCTGTCATATTTCAAGTGAAGGTTTCAAATAAATTAGGAAAAGTAAATTTTGTTTTCTTCAAGTTGATTCCATTCTGATGTAATATTTCATTATGTGTGCACATTATGCAAAAATGAATATTTTTACCACATTGAATAGAAAGGTATTTGAATTTTATTTTATCGCCACGATCAATTAAAGTTTGATTTTTATATTATAATTTTAATTCTTTGCATTAAATGCCATCTGATGTTGATCAAGTGGGTGATTGTATGGTTTGTACATGTCATTGCTAAACATGTGTTTGAAAGGTTTTGAAATTTACTATAGTCAATGATCGATATGTCATTTGATTGCAATTTACAAAACAAATCACATTAAAAGGGTATATTCATTTTGTATAAATTTATGTTTATCACCTGCACTTAACATTTTGTAATATGTCGCACAAAAAAACCAAGTGTTTATATGATTTGGACATTTGTAAGACAATAAAAACATTCTCTCTTGTTTATACTCAGATATTGGAGATTAAGATGAACAGACAGTGATGTAATCTTGTTGTCTTTAGGTTCGATCCAAAATTCCGTCGTTGGGGTTGTCGTCAACATTTATTTCAATCTTGTGGTTAAAGTTTTTAGAAGTCAAATGAACTTATTAAATCTTATTGGAATAACGGCAGTAGAATACCGAAGGAGCAAAGGAGTGGAATTTACAAAAATCGAAGTCCAAAGACATGGCCAAAATTTCATTTTTTGTGAAATTCGAAAATTTTGAATTTCGCAAAAAGTGGTTAAAAGTAAGATGACTGTCAGAAAATTACCTCCAGCTGAAAAAAAGTTTTAGTTTCTTTTTGTATTTTTAGCTCAGCTGACCCGAAGGGTCAGTGTGAGCTATTCCCATCACTTGGCGTCGTTTGTAAACTTTTCACATTTCATCTTCTCCTCAGAAACCACAGAAGCAAATTCAACCAAACTTTACCGAAATGATCTATGGAAAGTCCTTTACAAAGATTGCTCATTTCGTTCCGATCCGATAAAAAAACATGGCCGCCAGCGCGGAACTAAGGTTTAACCTATGACCCCTATTGGAAAAATCACATTTTCATCTTCTCCTCTGAAAGAAATCCAGCAAATTCAATCAAACTTTACAGGTATAAAAGGTCCTTTACAAAGATTGCTCATTTTATTCCGATTTTACAAAAAACATGGCTGCCAGCAGGGAACATAGTTTAACATTTGCCCTATGGGAAATTCACATTTTCATCTTCTCCTCTGAAACCAAAGAAACTTTACAGGAATGATGTATAGAAGGTCTTTTACAAACATTCTTATTCTGTTCCGATCCGATAAAAAACCGCCAGATTAGGTTTAACATAGGATCATCAACTCCTCTGGAACTGCTGAAGCAAATTAAACCAAAAGATACATGAATGATGTATAGAAAGTCCTTCACAGAGATTGTTCATTTTGTTCCGATCCAATAAAAAACTTGACCGCCAGCGCTAATCTAGTTTTGACATTGGACCCTCGGGAAAAACATCATTTTCAATATCTACTTTGAAATTACTGAAGCAAATTTGAGTAAATTGTACTGAATTGATGTATGGAAGGTCCTTTCCAAAGAATGCTCATTTTATTTTGATTCGACAAAAAAATGTCCATCAGCACGGAACATAGTTTAACATTGGCCCTATGGGAAATTCACATTTTCATCTTCTCCTCTGAAACCTCTGAAGCCAATTCAACCAAACTTTACAGGAATGATGTATGGAAGGTCCTTCACAAAGATTGCCCATTTTGTAATGATCCAATAAAAACATGATCGCTAGCACAGAACTTAGGTTTAACATTGGACCCTATGGGAAAAACATCATTTTCAACAACTGCTCTTAAACTATTGCAGCAAATTCAACCAAACTTTACAGAAGTGATGTATGGAAGATTGCACATTTTGTTAAGATCCTACAGAAAAAAAACATTGAACTTGGTTTAAAATGGTAACCCTATATGAAATACCTTTTTCAACACATGTGCTGAAATTATTGAGGCAAATTCAGTCAAACTAAGCTTATCTTGTTTTTACCTAATAAAAACAAGACCGCCAACACAGAACATATTTTAACATAAGTTGTCGAAATGCGCATATGCAGGAAATAAATTCACAGTAACTTCGGTATTTGTTATTCTATGGGAGAAACATCACTTTCATCAACTGCTGAAAGCATTTTGTCAGGTGGGCGATTTAGGCTCAGTGTCTGAGCCTCTAGTTTCAATATTCAGACTTCGATTTTGCTAAAAAATTTAGTATTAGTTAAGAATTAGAATAAAGTCTTTGAAACTTAATAGAATTTCATTAAAATTGATATTTCTGCAAAAGATGGGCAGATGTGTAATAACATGCTTTTGGAATTTTTATTCCAGTTCCAATTATGGTAAATTTGCTAACCATATACAAATAATATTTGAAAATCTTGCATCCAATTACAGATTCTAACAACGTTTTGGTACCAAACATAATTTTGATCACGTAACAAGTAAATAGCATGGTAACCTTTGGTGAATTTCCCGAAACTCTCCAAGACAAGCTATTTTTAGAAATTCCACTTGGCAACAATGCTTTTTGAATAAATTGAATCGAACAAGCATTTTTGTAATATGATTGCAAAAGTTTTTGATTCCAATTTTAGTCTAAATTCCTGGAACTCTCAAAGAACATTTATGTTTGGAATTCTACCTAGCAAACATGATTTTTTCATTTCCTTTCAGTTATAATGATCATTTTCAAAAGTAAAATTGCAAAATCTTTATTCCTTTTTTAGCTCACCTGACCCAAAGGGTCAGGATGAGCTATTGCCATCACTTGGCGTCCGTCGTCCGTCCGTAGTCCGTCTGTCGTCCGTCCGTTAACTTTTCACATTTTCATCTTCTCCTCTGAAACCACTGAAGCAAATTCAACCAAACTTTACAGGAACCATGTATGGAAGGTCCTTTACAAAGATTGCTCATTTCGTTCCGATCCGACAAAAAACATGGCTGCCAGCGCGGAACTTAGGTTTAACATTGGACCCTATGAGAAAAATCACATTTTCATCTTCTGCACTGAAACTACTGAAGCAAATTCAACCAAACTTTACAGGAATTATGTATGGAAGGTTCTTTACAATGTTTGCTCATTTTGTTCTGATCCGACAAAAAACATGGCCGCCAGCGCGGAACTTAGGTTTAACATTGGACCCTATGGGAAAAATCACATTTTCATCTTCTGCTCTGAAACCACTGAAGCAAATTCAACCACACTTTACAGGAATGATGTACTAAGGGTCCTTAACAATGATTGCTCATTTTGTTCTGATCCGATAAAAAACATGGCCGCCAGCACGGAACATAGTTTAACATTGGCCCTATGGGGAATTCACATTTTCAACTTCTCTTCTGAAGTCACTAAAGCAAATTCAACCAAACTTTACAGGAATGATGTATGGAAGATGTTTTACAAAGATTGCTTATTTTGTTCCGATCCGATAAAAAACATGGCCGCCAGCGCAGAACTTAGGTTTAACATTGAACCCTATGGAAAAAAATTCACATTTTCTTCTTCTCCTCTGAAACCGCTGAAGCAAATTCAACCGAACTTTACAGGAATGATGAACTTGAGGTCCTGAACAAAGATTGCTCATTTTGTTCTGATCTGATAAAAAACAAGGCCGCCAGCACAGAAGATAGTTTAACATTGGCCCCATGGGAAAAATCACATTTTCAACTTCTCTGAAACCACTGAAGCAAATTCAACCAAACTTTACAGGAATGATGTATGGAAGATGTTTTACAAAGATTGCTCATTTCTTTCAGATCCGATAAAAAACATGGCCACCAGCACGGAACTTAGGTGTAACAATGGACCCTATGGGAAAATTCACATTTTCTTCCTCTCCTCTGAAACCACTGAAGCAAATGCAACCAAACTTTACAGGAATGATGAACTGAAGGTCCTTTACAAAGATTGCTCATTTCGTTCCAATTCGAAAAAAAGACATGGCCGCCAGTACTGAACATAGTTTAACATTGGCCCTAAGGGAAATTCACATTTTCATCTTCTCCTTTGAAACCACTGAAGCAAATTCAACCAAACTTTACAGGAATGATGTTTTTCAAGGTCCTTTACAAAGGTTGCTCATTTCATTTCCAACCAATAAAATACATGGCTCCCAGCGCGGAACTAAGGTTTAACGTTGGACCCTATGGGAAAATTTACATTTTCTTCTCTGAAACCGCTGAAGCAAATTCAACCAAACTTTACAGGAATGATGAACTGAAGGTCCTTAACAAAGATTGCTCATTTTGTTCTGATCCAATGAAAAACATGGCCGCCAGCACGGAACAAAGTTTATTTTGGCCCTATGGGAAATTCACATAAAAATCATAGCCACCATACAGAACATAGGAAAATCCTGCTGTTCAGCATTTTGTCAGGTGAGCGATACAGGCTCAGTGTCTGAGCCTCTAGTTTAGGTTAACCTCCTGAAACTTTCAAAGACCTGTTATTGTTTGGAATTCTACCTAGCAACCATGTCTTTTTTCAATTCTTTGCAGTTATAATTATAATTTTCAAAGTCAAAGTGTAAATCTTTGAAATCTCATTTCGGTAGATTTTATGAAACTCTCAAAGACCAGTTTTGTTCTTTTTTAATTCTACCTAGCAACCAAATCTTTTTCGAATCCGTACAGAATAAATAATTATTCTCAATTGTAAATTGCAAAAAATCTTTGATTCCATGATTAGTAAATTTCATGAAACTCTAAAAGTCTAGTATTTTTTTTGTGAATTCTTTTTCGCAACCATACTTTTTGCATATGTTTCAGTCATTGTATGAATATACTAGTATTTCATTCAAAATGTTTTGGTATATTTCCCGAGAGTCTCAAGCCAGTTTTTTTCTTTGAATTCTACCTAGCATATTCATCTAGATATATGCCAAATAATGACAATTCACTGAGCGGGCGATACACTAGGTTCCGGGGAACCTTTACGAAATTTGACCAATTTTGTTTTTGAGTATGTTGGTGTTCTAAATATAAGAAATATTGTATATTTGTTATATCACTGAATAACACAATAACAATATAGATGAATGGTTTTAATTTTCTTTTGTATTTTTTTTATTTTTCTCAACGAAATATTGTCTTACTTTACAAAGAGCAGTAGGAATCAATTATATATGTACCATGTAAGAAAAGAAGCTGGTTCAAGATAAATTTTAAAGAAACCAAACAAATTATTATGAAAACACACAAAGGGGTATAATTTCACTCATTCTCAATAACCTCACTCATTTGCTCTTACTCGATCATACTCGCAATCAAAGAATACATAATACAAAGTATCCATGGGCGCACACATCAAGCTGTCCAGTTGTGATGCGCCCCGGTAAGTTGACAGTCAATTGCACCCCTGACACATAGACTGTCTCACATACATTTACTCCATATCCTTTCATTGTTTATCTGCTGTTGTTTCTTTTTAAAAATGAAATGGTGAATGAAAAGATATGGAGTAAATGTACATAAGACAAAGTCTCTACAAATACATGGTAAAAACAAGCAAAGGAACAACGCTTTTATTGTTGTTCTTCATCTTGAAGTCATAAAGTCCCGTTATGAATTATCTGTAGCAATATTCTTCCATTGTTAATTTTTTTTATTATCTTGCCAAAAATAGGAAAATTCACGAAGATGTGGTTCTTAAGGGCTCAACAGTGGCTTCTCTAGTTAATATAACCTCTTCAACTGCAAGTGTTGTTACAATTGTAAGAGAACCTACTCTGCTATTTTAGAAAAGTCATGGATTTTTATGAACACAGTTGATATATATATAACGCTTTTTAGAAAAAACTTTGATTTAGGCTATGTATTCTTTTGAGTTGTCAATCAAACGACATTTTGAAACAGCAAAGTATATATTTGTCACAATGTGATAAAAAAGAACCATTCTGCGCACTGTGTATTGAACAGTTTTAGCTAGCTTTTGGTAGGTATTTCTTGGTTTTCATTAACAGAAGTAGTGCTAAATCTGGTTGTGTAGATTTTTTTAGCATATTTAGACGAAGATTTTTTTTCTCACTTTGGTTATATTCATTTTTCTTCAGAGAATCAACAACACTGTTTTTCGTGATACTCTATGGACACATTCCACAAAACTGAAATCATGGTACTTTATGGATATATTCCACAATGTTACTCGATGGATACAATCCACAGCACCGAGCTTCATCGTACTTTATTGATACTGAGGTCCTGTTTCGTCGTTAACTTGTTGAGTCATTGTTATGCAAAAATTCTTATTATAAGTAGATCTCTATATATGTCGTTTATCTTTACAAGCCATGTCTTGCATTTTCAAATACACTATTTTAATTAAAACATTTCAATGGAACTAGAATGAGAATTAAAATAATGACACGTTTTTATTCAAACCAGACGTTGTAGCTTGACAAAAAGGTTCCCAACAGATGTTTCATGGGGTAGTAAATATTTATTTATTAAAAGCTGACAATTAAGAATAAATACAGAGCCACTGAACCTTCTGTACATACCCATTGGTAGTTTATCTGATAAGATATACAAATCAAACATGGGTCTAACGTCATTATACACTTTATAAACCCTAAGTATTGTTCAATATGTTATTATTGGTATTGTATAAACACATATTCCCGACTCAGTACATACATCATTTATTTCTTTAACAACTAATGTGGCAAAGTTCATGGATGTTAAACGTAAGCTATTGTTTATATCTTTTTATCCAACGTCACGTACAAGGTACCAGACTGTTCAATGAGAACGTATTCCGACAGAGAAAGGACATCATAAATGTTTACTTTAACATGTTATTGTGACAAATACTTTGTTATCGAATAAGTTATACTTTTCTTAGGAAGTATTTATATAATTCTTTCCAAAAGCGTTATGTAATAATGAACTCATTATCAAAGTCCAGTGTAGCTTTAGGTCAATTAGAAGTAATTCCTTGCTCAAAAGCCGTCCTACATATCCTCCAAATTGTCTCATTTTAGTTGACATGACATAAAGGTTCAGTGCATACTTTTCCATCACTTGGCATTCATCGTCTGCCAGTAAACTTTTCAGTTTGATTAGCTAGAGCTGATTTGGCTGAACCTGACAGGAATATTGTATGAAAGGTCCTTTAGTGGAAATGTCTAATTTGCTGCAATGAAAGAAAAGACATAGTCACCATCTCAGAACTTAGTTTCGTTTTACACCCCCAGGGGAAAATTCCTTTTTGTCTCGCCAGCGACGAAAGTCGCTTAAAGCGAGACATAGGTATTGCTTTCCGGCGGCGGCGGCGGCGGCATTGTAAACTTTTGCTAAAACCCTAATAACTTTTTAACTGTAATACATACACAGATCATCTTTGGTCCACATAGACCTTAGGTTATGAGCTTTCCAGCATCATATGTTTCAGATCACTTTGACCTTGTCTTCATGGTTCACTGACTCCATGAAAAATGCGACATAGTTTCACATTCAAGTCCTTTTCTCTGCATTTGTAATGCATAGATCTCTTATATTGAGTGTATTGATGCATCTTAGTGGGTACATGCCAGTCTGCCACTTTTCAAGTGACATTGACCTCATTTGCACGGTTGAGTGACTTTGTAAATATTGTGACATAGTTTTACATTCAAGTCAACTCTTGACCCATTGTAATGTATAAAGATACCATATTTGGTGTAATGCTTCATCTTAATGAGTACATGCCAGTCTGACATCTGTCATGTTCCCTTGACTTCAATTCATGGTTCAGTGACTTTGTTATTATTTTTACCTTTATGTCAATTTCTAAGCAATTAAAGAAGCTAGACTCTCCATATTAGGTGTATTGCTACATATTAATGGGCAATAAACCATCGACCTTGTCAAGTAACCTTGACCTTAATTTCATGCTCCAGTGACTTTGTTAGATTTTTACATTGATGTCCATTTCTCAGCAATTAAAGAAGCTAAACTCTCCATAGTAGGTTTATTGTTACATATAAGGATAAATGCCAGTCTGACACCTGTCAAGTAACCATGACCTTAATTTCATGGTCCAGTGACTTTATTAATTTTTTACATTGATGTCCATTTCTCAGCAATTAAAGATCTAGAGTCTCCATATTAGGTTTATCTTAAAGCAAATCAGGTATTAATTATCTCGACCTTTTGTATTAGGTTCATCATGTGTAAATGATAATGTTTATATTCTGGAGAGATGCATCTGTTACTACACTTGTTGTTATATCTTCTAAAACCATTTGATGAATATTTTACCACACCACACTGTAATTAAATAGAAATGTAATTGAGATATTTTATATTTTGTTTGAAAGTTCTATTTTTAGTGACAAGAATTACTGTACGCAAAAAAAAAAAAAAAAAAAAAAAAAAAAAAAATCATGTTCTGTTTGGAACCTTGCTCCTACAAGGAAACAAAAAAATTGTAGTACCCTTTCTGTCAAGGACATGTTTAATCGTTAACTTTGTGATGTAAATTTGTAAATTTATAATGTAAAACTATGGGTATTGACAGGATATTCTTCATGATTCCGTTAAATTGGCTTTGGGATCCAATGACATGAAGATTTTACACGTATACTGGCCGCTCACTGATACTGCCGATGTCTACCGAAATCCATAATGATTCTTTACCAAACCCTTCGGGAAGTTTAGAATTTGATTTTTCTTCCGTAGTGCCACCAGTGAGGCTGTTAAGCGGCCAGCACTCCCGGACCCATTTTTCTAAATTAAGTTTGGTCTTATTCTTTCCTTCTCAATATCGTGGTCTTTGAGTTAGTAGTCTACCTGTATTTGGGTTTTATTTGATTGTTACTATTGGGAAACGGGATATAGAAAGGGGAGGTCTGGGTACCGATAAACTGGTTTACTCCTAATAGATTGTGGCATGTGATTGTAATTTACTGCCATGGTAAGTGTTTCCTGTTATCTTCTCCATATCATTTATAGGGAGAGATTCCAGTAGCGTAATAATAATTGCGTGATTGTCATATTTTTGTATGCTAGTTTTGTGATTATATTTCATTTAAAACGCATTCTCCTTTTACAAATAACCGCCATTAGATTAAAGAAATGGATTTTATATGCCATACCGAAACCATAATATACATATACATTGACTTATTAAGAAAATTTGGTTCTACATGCAGGGCTCTTATACATCAGGGCATTTCACATTCAAACTTCTATGGAAATATCATTTACAAAGCACATAAATTCAAAAATTGTCCTTCCAAACTTATTAATCCGTTGAACAAACTTATTCATAAAGGATATAAATACAGCTTTACTTCTGGTTTTTGTTGACAAAAATATTGATAATCTCCTAAATGCTTCACACCATAAGTAAATTTAAACAATTTTTCATATTGGCAGTATTTGGCATTGCACAATATCATGTTCTTCTTTCATAATTGATGATGTTGTTATACCAAATCTATTTAGAAGTATTTCAATTGAAATTTCATATGTAAGAAGGCTTGATATCATAGTCAACGGAAATTATGTCCTTAGCTAGCTGTCAGTATTAACTGCGAGCATTTGTCCGGACAGTACCTGTATGTATTGTCTTCATGTTTTATGTACTTCATTAAGGGTACTCGTCTTGATAAGTTGGACTTTTTTCTAGTTTGAATTTTACTGTGAGTCTTTTTGTGTATTTATTTTAGCCATTCACCACACATAGGGGGAGGGTTTGGATCAAAGAAAACGAGTTTAACCCCACCGTAATTTTTGCGCCTGTCCCAAGTCAGGAATATGTTGGTCATTGGCTTGTCCTTGTCTTCTTATAAAATTTTAGTTTCTTGATATTTGGGTTATTGGATGTGGTTTGTTTCCATTGATTTATTCACTTTTTTACCTTTTCGGGGGCATTTAGGGCTTACTGTATGGTGTGAGGTTCCTCACTGTGTTGAAGACCATATGGTGACCCCTAGATGTTTTGTTTTTGGTCGTTTTAACCTGGATATGAGATGTTGTCTCCTTGACATTTACCTCATTTCCTTTCTTTTTCATGGTAAATTGCATCCTCAACTCAAAAGCGCAATAGAAATCCATACAAGAACGAAACTTTATGGAAAAATTTTTAATAATGAGCTGCATAAAGGGACTTCCTCCATAATGAAAACGACATTTTCAATGAAAACTTAATGTCGGGTTTCTGTCACCACAAATCACAGTATCTATGCCTACGTGGGCAAAACACGCTTCAGTTTAATGGGAGTTCACACTGGGAGAGCCTTGGTTTTGAATGTTACGTTTTTATTTCTATATTTTGTAGCTGCCTAACGTCATTGTTTTTTGTGTTCTCGTTTTTGCCATTTCTTTGGACTTTGACTTCTTTTGTTCCTTATGCATTCTACTACCGCTGTTGTATAAGTTTCTCAGTTCTTTTGAATGAATTCAGGCAATGACCGATACATACAATAATGAATGAATGTACATCACTTTACCAAAATGTTAAATTGAAGGAGCTCAGGTCCTTGTCCAACTAAATTGTATATGCGTCATTGAAAGAAGTGGCGGTAAGCAATGATAAAATGTTAAGAATAATGGAAGCCATCATAATAAACATATCAGTTTAAGCATTGCTATTTTACTTAGTGCATGATCTACACATATAGATTTATATCCGTCATCTTATACCCATTTGTCCGTAGGTCTGTCTGTATGACATTAGAACAAAAACATTACCATGACCTCTTCTTAAACTTCTTTGCATTTTTTCAACAAAACTTTAAAAATATTCTTATATCACACATGAATTATGATTTAAAATTTTTTTTTAAGATTTCAAGCCGATCATTAGGCTTGTTCATTAAGCGTTTTGAAGAGGTCCTTCATTAAATGTAAATATTAAATCACTTTATATTTTAAAACCAGAGTTACAGAAATTCTTAAATTTTACTGCAGTTGTACACCATACATTTTGTTTTTATATATCTTGCCCAGACTACCAGGCTATAATTGGAAACTTCAGCAAGTCTTAAAATTACACCCCTATCATCTACATTTTCTGTGAAACATCAAGAACTTTTCAATCAAAGTCTTCATGGTGTCTTCCGTATGTATTGCACAATTGCGGTGTTTACTTTTTCTCTATTTTTCATTTTTTTTCCATGCTGTAACTGTACGCCGTCATTCTTTGACAAAGTCAGAAATTCTCCAATATATATAGAGCATATAGGACAGGTGACACATGTGTTCCCCGGAACAACAATCTGCGTTTTGTTTACATAGGCTTTGGAGTAATTTTATTGGAGATGTGTTGTTGAATACATATCAAATGCAGCTTACAGACACTTTGGTGTAATTTTAATGGAGTTTTAGATGTTGAAATGTGTTTTCGAATAAATGCAATTAATTTTGAACAAATTGATGAAAGCATTGGAAATAAACCCATAAACTCTGCACTAGATCACTGTTAGTTAAATTTGTATCTAATGTATGTATCACTTTAGAAATAATTTTCGTCACCAAACAATATAAAAAAACAAAATACACAAGTTACTGTAAATTTATTTTGTGTATTAGTCCATTTGGACAATTAATGTCTCTTCAGTGCAAATCGAAAGCATATCATTGTAAATAGTTAGAATGTAAATTATAATGTTCCATTAATATTTTGAGCAGTGTTAGTGATGTTTACATATATATTTGTTTATAGGCAACATAGTCATTTCTTTTTATAATGCATCTTGAAATGATACCTAGATCTAATCTTATACTCCAGAAATATGACATATTGATGAATAAAAGGCTACACCGATCTCCGCATGATACGACCGCAGTATTTCGACCAGTGAAATTTAAACAACTGTAATCTAAAGTAAATTTGGACACATTAAGGAGCTTGACACTGTAATTAGCTGGACACAAACTGGAGACATAAAAATTAAGCCGTTTGATCCCTTAAAGCTCGGAAATATTAAGATTTTTGCCAAATTTGTTGATGTACAACTGAAAGTTTTCGGGAAGTTTCGAGTTTGATTTTTCTTCCGTAGTGCGACAATCTTTTACCACATACTAGGCTCCTTGAGCTAGCCGGCAGTTTAGTGGCGAACACCCCTTGACCCATCTTTCTGATTAAAAATTTCGACTTCTCCACA
>MJUU01042367.1:44583-81885 GCA_002080025.1 Modiolus philippinarum
AAAACTACAGTTGCGCAATTTAATTAGTAATAACATGAAACAAACCCCGTGTCAATAGGATAAATAATAAGGATTCTACCGCCAAATATGTGAAAACAGCCAATTTCACCCCTTTTTGACCTCTGTGATCTTGACCTTTGACCTGACCTATTTTTTGCCTACTAATGTTCCTCTTGACTAGACCTATACATTTGCCAAGTATGAAACGTCCATCTTATATAGTTCAAAAGTTATAGCCAAGGTTAAAGTTTCGGACGCACAGACAAACAGACAGACAGACCGGACAAAAACATATGCCCCACGATCATCGATCGATCTGGGGGCATAAAAATCCGAGCTCTCGGGAAAATCACAAGTAATATTAGTACAATAGTAAACTATATTCAGGGGTGGATTTAGGGGGGTGCCCGGGTGGCACAGCCCCCCCCCCTTAGGTTGGAGAATATTTAAAATTCCTAGTGGTTTTTCGGAAAATTGGATCCCCCCTTTTTGAAAAAAAATTGGGTTGGGCCCCTTTAAAGAATGTCTGGATCCGCCACTGATATAGCTTGTCTTCGTATTTTGAATTTATCAAAGGAGAGTAAATCCGGGATGTTGGAAACTGGTGATATCACAAGAAATGGACAAATAAACGTTGTAAAGATTATATATAAAAACATAACATGTCAGTACAAATGTTTTAACACAATTTACATTTTCAACAAACTTAGCAGTGATTCCAACAAGGTATTGAGAGATATGCATTGAAATATTTCAAAATTTGTCTTACGCTGACCGAAACAATTGTTATCAATTAATGTCAGTTTCCAAATACTACCATTTTACAATGAACCCTTGCTGTTCCGACACCTGAATATTTAATCTGATATTTTTTGGTCCAACAACAGCTTTTAAATGCATTTCAAACCACCGTTTTCCGACATCCGCAATAAGCTAACTCATTTACTTGGTTCTGAAGTTTTCCCGGATAAGACACAGCAATAGTAAAACACTTCATATAGTGTTCGAAAAATAGCGTTCTTTGAAATTAACAGCTTCCACAATGATGAAAAAGTTGATCAGGAACTTTCAATATCCATCGAGAAAGCCCATGTCTAAAACTTTAATTTTGTTTAAGCGTTTCTTTTAAAACATATTTGGCCTTATATATTTAATGCGCTATTCCTATTCTAGTCAATGACATTTTTTAAAGTTCATAGAGGTAACGTTAACTCGTGAGCTGGAAATAGTCATTAATGAACACTATATGCCCTTGTTTTTTTTTAATTTATATTAGGGTTGGGGGCGTTGTCGATTGTTTACAGAAATGTTTAAAAAGTATCTTATTGCATAAAAAACGCTAAGGCGCTTATCCTGCTTATCCTTGATCTTAGATTAACCATTATACTCTATAAAAATTAACCACAAGTACTGCAAATTAAAAAAAAGCATGTTTGGTTCGATCACGAACTGTGGTCACCAAAACCGTGCAAATCCTTCAGTTCAGAACATACAATGCTTAAATGTAAAGTTTTAAAAACAGCTTTTAATGGGACTCAGATTTCTAGCTTGTTACTAGAGTAGACACAATGAAGTATGTAGCGACTTTTCTCCCAAATTCTTTTTTCAGTAAATATTAAAGAATAACATGGCATACTCCTATGGAAAGCTAGTTTTTTGCCGCTTCCTGCCATGCATCACCATACTTTAATAACAAAAGATGAAAAGTTTTCCATTATTCTTCTAAGTTATTTTAACAGAAAATTTGAGTCGAAAACTGAAGGGGTATACCTGGTTAACTGAACAAATGTATTTATTGTTATAATACCCATGGGTCTTTCGATTAACCAAAACACGTAGGTCGGGAGTTAATCTGGATTTCGTAGGAAAAAAAGTAATAATTTAATTACATCGGCAAACGAATACCGAAGCAAGAACGAGAAAAGGGGGGAATTCTAAAATCATGAACCAAAAATCGCGGCAATTCAAAGCCAACACGAACTGAGACAGTATGACGAAGACAAAACAGATAAACAAAAATGAACAAAAACGCCACAAAACTAAAGCACTAGCAGTGTGACCTTTATAAAAATTGAGGTATCATCAGGTGATCCGGAAACGTAAGCATGATCTGCTACTTGATTAAGTATCAACAAAAACTTTTTACCTGTAAACAAATTCATTTTAATTGAAGTAAATGGTAAGTTGACATTGTTTCTGCTAATTTTATTCTAAAAAAAGAGTCATTTTTACGCAAACATTTTTACGATAATCAGTAACAAATCGAAATTCTCTTTGTTAATTGGTAATCCGAATAAACAACAAACAAGCACCATATTTGCAAATAAGCAATTCATTGGCAATGCATTTTGTGTCTTTTCATTGGTTTGTTGGTTTGGATAAATCATGCGCCCATCACTCCCACATGACATTGCTTTAAAATTTGAGTGAAACTAACATTAAGGTCTGTGGAAAGTATTTTTATTTAAACTTTGATTACTTCGGTAAATATACCAAGAGTAGCGACAAAAAATTAGAAAATGATACTTGAATGTTTTATTTTTGTCTTATTTATAGCAATATAGCTACATTGATTTGAACTGCGGCAAATTTCGTTGTGCCTACTTTAGTATCCGAAAATTGACATTTTCTATCGGAAATTTCTCTGTTAAATAATTAGACCAGAAGTTTATAAAGTATTTTCATTTTAAATGATCGTTATCAGGTAAGAGATTGAAAACCACCGGGAAAATTGTCGACTACAATGGTCCTGACTTGGTACAGGAATGGTGGGTTAAACCGGTTTTATAGGGCGTCATACTTCCCCTTCAATTGCGGTAGTGTCTGAAAGGTCATAGACAGTAAAAAAATTATCGCCCCAGTATATAGTAAAAAAGAGACTTGAATCACAATTCGGACTATAACTAAATACCGAAGTCACTGTGAATTTACTTTCTGCATATGCGCATTTCGACAACTTATGTCTCTTCAGTGCAGATAAAATCTAAACGTTTGGAAGACCAGAAACTCAAAGATGTTTAAAAACTGATAGAGAACATATAACCAATATGATCTAATTGTAAAGCCAAAATCAGCTAAGGACAGAGCTTTGCGTAAGGCAGATACTGCTTAGTTTTCAACAAAATTTACAACAAGGTTCCAAATATAATCCAAATATTCTCTTGTTTTTGGTAAGTATTTCTGGATTTAATGAAGTAGAAGTAGTGTAAGTACTGGTCATGTAGAAAAAAGTAAATTTTAGACGTATTAAGTTTTCTTTTCACTTAACTTTTGTTTATTTTTCTTTAGAGAATCAACAACACTGAACTTCACGGTACTCAATGGATAAAACCTACATTGCTGAACTGCATGGTGTTCTGTGGATTCAATCTACAAAATTGAACTTCATGATGCTTTATTGATACATCCACAACTCTGTGCTAAATAGAATACATGACCATGAACTTCACGGTACTCTATGGATACAGCCTACAACGCTGAACTGCATTGTACACTGGATTCAACATACAATATTGAATTTCATGGTACTTTATGGAAACAATCCACAACTCTGACCTAAAATGTAATCTATGGATAGAATCCACAACAATGAACTTCACGGTACTCTATGCATATAATCCACAACACTGAACTTCACGGTACTTTATTTGTTGTCGTTAGTTTGTTGAGTCATTGTTATGCAGAAATACTAATTATAAGGAGACTTCTATATCTGTCGTTCATCTGAACAAGCCAAGTCTTGAATTGTGAAATACTCTATTTTGATTAGAATGAGAATTAAAATAATGACACGTTTTTATTCAAACCAGACTTTGTAGCTTGACAAAAAAGTTCCCAACAGATGTCTCATAGGGTAGTAAATATTTATTTATAAAAAATAAATACAGAACCACTGAACCTTCTGTACATACCCCTCGGTAGTTCATCTGATAAGATATACAAATCTAACGTCATTATACATTTTATAAACCCCAAGTATTGTTCAATATGTATTTTTGATATTGTATAAACATAAAGATACATAATTCATTTCTTTAACAGCTAATGTGGCAAAGTTCATGGATGTTACACGTAAGCTTTTGTTTGTATCTTTTTATCCAACGTCACGTACTGTGAAAGTACTATAGTTCGTGGGCTTCCAATTTTCGTTTATTTCGTGGTTCCCTTAAACCACGAAATTAAGTTCCCAACGAAATGTATTATTTCCATAGAGTTTTAATGTATGGAATTTGAAACCACGAATTTAAGTACCCACGAAATGGTGATATTAAGGAAAACCACGAAAATTGATGTTCACGAATAAAAGTGCTTCCACAGTATCAGGTACAGGATCGTTTCATGAGAATGTATTCCCACAGAGAAAGGACATCACTAATGTTTACAGTTACATTTTTTTTTGACAAATATATGAAAAGAAACATTTGTTACAGAATATACTAGCCAGTGGAGATTTTGTTGATAATGAGGAAGTTTGGGAATGTGAATTAATTATATTCTTTCAAAAGATAAATGCAATAATGCATCCAGTTTTTAAGTCTGTCGAAAATGGTGGGTTAAGCCGGTTTTATGGCATGCCAAAACCCCCTTCCCTTCCAAATGATTATCACAGTACTAAATGAAAAAAGGAACTTGATTCAGAGTTCGGAATGAAACTTCAAATTTTACCATAAGGGACTGATATCTATTAAAGAATTTTTTAACGGCGTTTTGCATTTGCGCCGATTCAAGTACAGGTATTTTTTTTATTTGTTCACAAGAACTGATGAAATTTAAAAAATTGCTTACGTAAAAAGATTACACGGATTAAAAATAAAGCTCAAAGAGTGATCAAAATGAAATAAAAATATAAATGCAAGTGTTTAACTAAGTACATATTCATACCAACAGAACTTGTAATGGCTCTGTCTTTACAAGACGAATTGGTACTACATTGGTATCAGTAAGGTACAGTATCATACTTAACAGTTTATAGCCAGATTAAAACAATATTTTCGAGGTATTGTACATAGAATTATTTGATATAAGTCTTTCATAGTTATTTATTTTTTCTTGATCTCAAAGCTTTAAGTTTCATCTTGGAATTTTTAACTTTTGCCATTTCAGAAATAAAATGTAAAAAAGTAACCGAAAATGAAGTATCTTTTAAATGAGGCTTTAATACACATTCGGTATTTTAACACCGCTTATTTCCAGGTTTAACCCAACATATCTTCTTTTAATGCATAGTACATGTAATTTACTTGTGTCATGTGAAAAAAATCGGCGCAAATGAAAAATAAAATCGGCGCAAATGAAAAAAATGAAATCGGCGAAAATGAAAAAATTAAAATTTATAAAATCGGCGCAAATGTCATACGCCCTTTTTCAATGATCGCACGAGACGGAAGGATTAATAAGGCGGTCACGGGGAAAACTATGTCTAATGAGAAAGTCTGTATAATTTGTGCTAGCTCTCGCGCAACGAATCTACTGGAAACATACACTTCTTAAGCAGGAGAAGCTGGAATATTACTGTCCATGTTAGGGAAATTTATAATTTGTAATTAAAATCGTCCCTTTTGTCAAAAATCTTAGTTCTGATGACCATTTTCGTCAAACTCGAGATGTAAGTCCAATTTGTCAGTTATGGTGTACTTGTTCATGTGAGAATTTCTCATATGCATGCACTATTAAAATTCAACATTTGGCTTTCTTGTTTTGTAAAACTTTTTTTTAGCATTCTGTTTATATATTGCCCCGATTTTACCTGCAAAGTTTTCTTACAATCATCTCGATGAGTGCCCTGTGATCGTTTACATATTGTATTGATTATTTGGCACTTTGTCGGGCAACGGATGGCAATGTTTGTGAGAGTACTTTGCCCGATATGTTATGCTTGTTGACGACCCCGCAACAATGACAAAAAGGATACATAGATATAGCGTTGTTCAATATTTAGTGAATTCCGCTCAAACCAGGCTAGGGGTCGTCTTGAACTTACTGTAACGAAGGAGTGTTTGCTCTTTGTTGAAGGCATCATGATGATTTCAAGATGAAGAAAGCGTTGTTCCCTTTGCTTAATCTTACTATGTATTTATAGGGACTTTGTTCCATGTACATATACTCCGTATCCCTTCATTTGTTCATATGAATCAAGACAATGACCTATATATACATGTAGAATAATGAATGAATGTGCATCACTTTACCATGGAGTTTTCTGACTAAAATGCATATGCTTTATTAATTGAAGTGGTGGTAAGCAATTCTATAATGATAAGCATATGAGTTTCAGTGTTATACTTTGTGTCGTCTGGACCTAGTACAGGATCGACAAATATGGAGAACTATCCGTCATCTTGTACCATCTCTCAGTTCTTTCTGTATGATATAAGAACAAAAACATTACCCTTGGCACTTTTTCAACCAAACTTTCCGGAATTATTAATTTGATATCACCCATAAATTTTTTTATCCTTTTTTCAGATTTCCAGCCTACTTTAAGCGCTTTGGAGAGGCCTTTATTAACCGCAACTTCTACTAAATCACTTTGTACTTTAAAAGCAAAGTTGCAGGAATTCTTAAATTTAATTGCGGATGTACACCAGAGATTTTGTTTTTCTGTATTTTGCACACATTGGACATTTTTGCATTCTTAGGTCGTAAGAGTATTCCACCCAGCATTTTCTCCGAAACGTCAATGTACTTTTCAATCAAACTCTTCAGGACTTCTTCCGTATTTATTGCAGAATAGACCATATCCGAGTTCTGGTAGTTAGATTCACCATCTGCTGTTTGTCCACCCTACGTCACAAACGTGACCGCCCCATGTGACCAAGAATGTACTACAACAACATAGTTTCATGACGTCTAAAACTTTATGACGTAACGTTTTCTATACTGTGACGTGGTCAAGTAAATCCTGATACTAGAGCTTGGATATGGTCTATTGCGCCGCGTGTTTTTTCTCTATTTCTATATTTCGCTTTCCCACGCTGACATTTTATGAGAGATTCTCCAAAATACAGAGGATAGAGTGCAGGTGCACAGTGGAACAGCCATCCGTTTTTGTTTACAGAAGCTTATAATTCTATTGGAATTTTAGACGTTCAAATGTGTGATCAAACACTCGTCCAATGCAGCTAACGTTTGACAAATTGATAAAAGCAATGGAAATTAACCTATGAACACCGTACTAATAACCCACAGTTGAATTTGTTGGTTGCAATTGTACCTAATGTATGTATCACTTAAGAAATAATTTCCATCACTAAACAATATATGCAATGACAGCATTTTACTGTAGTTAGAATGTTAATCGATGAATTTCCATTGTGATGTTTACATGTATATTTGTATATAGAAATTAAACAAAGGCAACATCGTCATTACATGTTATAAACGCATCTTGCATGATACCTAGAACTAATTTTATACGCTCCAGAAATATAAAATATTGATGAAAAAGTATTAAATATATTTTGAAATTATTTATTACGAAGAAGTTTACAGAGACTTGTTATGTGATGATTATTCAAAATAATGGTACACATTTACTAGCAGATTCAAAACTACATTTAGCAAGCCAATCCTTTATGGCTTCTTGTCGAGATTTTTCCTCTGAACTAGGACAAAGAAAAGGCGGAAGTCCATTCGGAGTATATTGTTCAATTTCCTCTAGCACCAAAATTTGTTCTTTTTTAACAGGTTCAGGTAGTGTTGGAATATTTTCAGTCTCTGGTTTTTCCATTTGACATTTGAAATTCACAGCCGATTTTGTAGGGGTTTTACTCAAAGGACTTCCAGGTTTTGAAGTTTGAGAAGCGCTTTCTTCTTCATTTACAATTTCCTTTTCACTTGTTATCGTAGCATCATCCACCCAACATTTGGGACCTTTCAGGGGTTTTCGAACAACAGGTACTTCAACAACTTTCACTTCCGGTGGTGGCGGTGGTGTCACTGGAGCTGGTTCCTTGTCTTTACCTTTCTTTCCTTTAGGTGATCTATAAAAATGAAATGATTCTTCATTAATGGAGCTTAAAAAAGCAATTGACAATTTAATTAAGATTGATAACCATATTTAGTTAATCACATCAAACAAAACAATTGACAATGTTGCTTGGTCCGTTATCTAGTTCCTGTAAATTTCTGTATCAGCAGATAATTGCTTTTTAACAAGTAACTAAAACTAATAGGGCCAATGTATCAATACGATTATGGTATGAATATAATTAAGTGGACATCGATTTCAAGTGAGTTAAGTGAAACTGACACACCAGTCTGTAAACTTGGTATTAGAAATGAGACTAACATTATGGTTTGTAATTAAATATTTCGATAAGAAAAATTATAATATGAAATATTTCAACTATATATACTGTTATTTAAAACAATATTCTTGTTTAGACCGAAAATTTAATATACTTGATACTAAAATAAACAAAATAATAGTGTAGGTAATCAAAGCCAGTAGAAAATTGAGAGTTCAACAACAGGGGATAAGAAGCACATTAACGTGATGAAATATCCTGTGAAACATTCAAGATTGACAGCTATGTAATATTTGGGAGATGGCAAAAAGTGAAGAACTAAAAATCTGAGCTCTCTGGAAAAAAATGCAAGTAATATAATAATCCTAGATTGCTTGTCCCAGTATTTTGAATTTATCATAGGAGAATATATCTGGAATGGGTAAAGCTGTAAAAAGAGAAGGACCAAAGTTATCTGTTAAAATGAAACTTTGTAATAATATCCTTTTTCTACGAATGCACAATTTTACCCGCAAGGGTTGAAAGGAAACATATAAAGTACAATTTGTAATGATTAATTCTAAATACACTAAAGGACAGTGGAAATTTAAAAACACAATTTACATATTCAACAAACTGAACAATAATTCCAAAAAATGGTATTGAGAGATATGTATTGAAATATCTCGAAATTTCTGTTTTACGATGACGAAAACAATTGTGATCAATGTCAGGTATAGGTAATATTTCGTGTTTTACCATTATAATACTAAAACAATTCAAAGTGCGGGAAAACCAACGTCTTTGATAATTAATGGGGTCCAGAATGATGAAGACGATGATGAAAAGTGTGTCTTTTGTCAAAATTATTTGGACTTACATGTATTTGATTTAAAAAAATGCGACGTACACTGTACGTTATTTTCTTGTCATTGCAAGAATCTTTGAATTTGTATGAATTTATTTTTAGTATCATGCTAACTCTTCTGTTGAAGATAGCTTCAAATATGAACGTCAACAATTTTTCAGTGATTCAAAAGTAAGTTGGGTTGATAGGTTAATATTACCATTCATCTGATACTTGGCAGAAATTCCAATCCTATATAGTCAGGGAGATTTTTAGAGTTAATGACGTTCGTCATATAGGTAACATTTACCGGTCAGCTGGCAATGGTCATTAATGCAGTCTATATGCCCTTGTCTTGGGGGGAAAACCAATTTCATTCTTTACAGAAATGTTTGGAAAATATTTTTGTGCATAAAATACGATAAGACGCTTAACATTGATCATGGGATTAACAATACTCTTAAAGTCAACCACAAGCAGTGCAAATTAAAGAATGACATGTTTGTTTAGGTTACGAACTGTGGTCTTCAAAAGCGTGCAAGACCTTCAATTCAGAAAATATAATGCTGAAATACACGGTGATTAAATCTTGCTTTTAACGGGACTCAAATTTCTAGTCCTAGGTTGATATTCAAGAATAAAAATTTTTTATTCGAAAAAAGAAGAATTTGCCTGTATAATAATTGGACCAGACGTTTGTAATGTATTTTCATGTTAAATGGTCGTAAGCAGGCGTGAAATTTCCTTTGAATATTAACATGTACGCAAATATCTATTACACTAACAAAAAACGCTTCAAAAATATGAGTGTTTAAACTAATTTACGACAATTAGCCATATAAGGAAATACCATACCAAGGTCATTTATTTCAAATATGAATAGAGTTTTGAATTATTCAACATTTTATGTCAGTCTTGTTTTGCTCTCCTGTCTCATGTTATGCATGGAAAGACAATTTATGTTCTCATCTATCTTATTTTCTAAGTATAGTTAGTTATCACTCCCTAATAGTATTTGGCATCTCCTAACAACCCGGAAAATGTAACAAAACAATTTCGTTTAGTGTGAATTTTCATGAACTATTCTTGGTAAAATAACAGTTTGTTTTGCACACCGCACATAGTTTTAGAAAGTTCTATAGGCCCCTGTGTTATATATTCAAGTGATGTTTGAAGATCACTCAGGATCCAGTATTAAACTAAGTTCCAAATACAGACCATGATTGCTAGAAGACCTGCAATACCACCTAAGGACCATAGTGACCAGTGTTTGATTTCAATAGGTATTATGGTTTTCGAAGAAGAAATGTTTTCAAATATCTCCCACGGCGGCAGTTTATGTGGTCCCTATTGGTGACTATCTTGCATTACGTGATGATTTGTCAGACACCATTAAAGCAAAAAAGATTGGGTTTCTAAAATAACTTGGTTTAGATCACGTTTAGACCGAATTCTTCTGCCTCTATGGTGCAAATATTACCTATTTATTATTTATCTTTTCTATTTGGACTTTTATTTTTATTTTTTAATTCTTGCTGTTGCCCCATAGAGACAGAATCTGGGGCTGTTTAAAAGTCGTAGATTCGCAGTCAAATTGTTTGCGGTGAGATTTTAAGAGTTTCCCGCTATGCGCCTTGGAGAAACGCATACCGATGGAAATCGGAACTATTTTTCTCCACTTTTATCAAAGTTCCAAGAACCGTAGATATGAAATATCCCTCCTATGCCTCAATTTACGCTTCATCGCATCTATCCTTCGATTGACCTGTGGCCACTTTGAACACTGTAATTGTCACGTGATAAAATAAAATTTAATCGTAAACGGTAAAGTTACGTTTGATTACTATTAACGTTTCCGGTCAAACACCCGGAATTCAAAGATAAATACCCGAATCCGATTTTATCACGTGACAATTACAATGTTCAAAATGGCCACAGGTCAATCGAAGGATAGATACGCTGAAGCGTAAATTGAGGCATAGGAGGGATATTTCATATCTACGGTTCTTGGAACTTTGATAAAAGTGGAGAAAAATAGTTCCGATTTCCATCGGTATGCGTTTCTCCAAGGTGCTTAGCGGGAAACCCTTAAAATCTCACCGCAAACAATTTGACTGCGAATCTACAACTTTTAAACAGCCCCAGAGTCTGTCTCTATGGAGCAACAGCAAGAATTAAAAAATAAAAATAAAAGTCCAAATAGAAAAGATAAATGATAAATAGGTAAAATTTGCTCCATAGAGGCAGAAGAATTCGGTCTAAATCACGTTTAGACTTTATCTGCACTGAAGACACATAAGTTGTCGAAATGCGCATGCATATGCAGAATTTAAATTCACAGTTACTTCGGTATTTAGTCATTTGGTATCAACTGTACATCTGATCGTCGTAAAATTTTAACTCGAAGAACTGAAATCACAAGGCCGATTGTGACTAAAATCAGGCACATTTTTCCATCTATGGTTCCCGTATAAAAACTCCTTCAAAGATAGCTGCCAAAGGTGAACATAGTTCAACATGGGATCCTCAGGTAAAATACATTTATAGATCCTCTCCTTGAAACTACTTGGACAATAAGAACAAAACTTGTTGACAATAGTCCTTAAAGTCCCCTTCAAAATAAATTATATCCGGTCAATGGAAGTGAAGTGTACCGATACTGAAGTCTCAAAATCCATTTGAAATATGAGAAATAACATGCACATGTTCGCATAACTCCATGAGGAGTGAGACAGGGTACATCGACAGGGTAAGTGTCGCCAGGTATGGATGCATCATCCGTCAAATGAATTATCATATTCCAAAGTTGTAATCGTCGCCAGGAAAACGTCAATAACTTAGATTTATGGTTAATGAGGACATCATACCCAGAAAAAAAACTTATCATTTAAATTTCTTTGGTTTTGGATATATTGTAGTTCTATAGTAGTTGGTTGTTGCGAGAAATTTCTAAACCTCCTTACCAGACTTTTTCTCGAGATATATAGGGCAAGAGTTACCTGCCCTTGGTGTTAATGGGTATTATCAACAAGGATATATTGGGGCAGACTGTAATATGCATGTTATTAGTAGGGGAAAAGTAACCATCGATAGTATAATCTGTGACTATTAAATATGTGATAACATAGAATAGACTTCGATCTTGCCACGTCATAGCTTCAAAATTCCTAAAATACTCCCTTAACTTGCAATTTTTAACGCCCTTTCTGGCCCTGGCCGGACCATATTTCATGCCATGAAAATAAATAAGTCATTTAAAATTAGATTTTTTTCATTGAATATATTATTTGAAATCACAACAATAATATATCAAAAAATCAGTATAGCAAAACGATCTTGTCTAATAAAACACGTCGGTTGCGCATATGCAGAATCAAAATTCACAGTTACTTCGGTATTTAGTTATTTGTTACCACTGGGTCGATGCCACTGCTCCTGGACTGTTAGTCCCCGGTTGTATTTACCAGCCCAGAAGATTCTATTTAAACCTTACAATATCTAATTTTTGTAAATTTTGTTGAAACTAAGGAGTATCTCCCTCATGCAAAGCTCTGTCCTTAGTTGATTTTGGTTTCCTATTTAGATCATATTTGGTAATTTGTTCTCTATCAGTTTTTAAACATCTTTGACATAATGGTCTTCCACATGTTTAGATTTTATCTGCACTGAAGAGACATAAGTTGTCGAAATGCGCATATGCAGAATCAAAATTCACAGTAAATTCGGTATTTAGTTATTTGAAAGTAACAAGACTGTTACACCGTACTGGTCAGCCTACTATGGTCGCCACCATAGAATTGACGGGATGTTAATTTCAAGTGTTCCTCCTCATATCATTGGAGGAGTAGTTTTCTGGTCAGTAATAAAGGGTTTTAAGCCCTTCTATATGTAAAGAGAAAAGGGCTGGATACATTCATCAAGGAAATCTGCCTGGTTTTTCTGTTGTTTCGTATGATGTATACTTAATTTTGTTTTAGTGGATAGCTGAGACATGCACATGTACAGAATAAAGATATAAAGTAAATAAAAAAAGCATCATTTTTCAATGTGAAACTTTTTAAATGTTGCCTTCTGTATAAATATCAAAAATTTATAGCTATGCCTTCGTATCAACAAATGAGCAATAGGATTACATGTAGCAGACGACATAAGTTTTTCATAAGGTTTTACATAATTAAGTGTGACTATCCCGAACTTATGAAATGTGACTTTCCTCTTGACGTCCATAGGTTTCACCTCTTATCATACTGAAAAATAGTTTAAAGGAGGGTGTTCTAGAAAGTTACATTAGCTAAGATACATTTATATGATGTATTCGAAAGCAGAAGGGCATTACTAATAAGGAATGGGAAATTGAAAATAGGAAACTCAAAATTATCATGATTTGAATCGTCCATCTTTGTCACTTTGGAGAAACAAATGTAAATGTGAACCCAACTTGTAAGTTTCTGTAGTGTCTTTAGTTTCCAGCTGATTATGTCGTCCAAGGTGGTCACCAGCAGAAGAATAGTTTACCACTGTACTCTAAGGGGAAACATTCAAAGATCTTCTCTGAACAACAAGTGCTACCAAAACCAAACTTGGTCTTAATATCTAATAATCTACCCCCCTGAAACTATCTGGCCGGTTCCACCCAAGCAATGAGACAAAAGTCCTTAGTTAAATACTTTTAAAATATTTCGAGCAAGACAATACCTTTAATAGGACAGTAGCCAGCAGGAACATAATTTAACATTGGATATTGTGGAAAATCATTTAAAGATATCTCAAGGCCGATTAGAACCAAACTTGATGATCTTGTGTGGCACCTTTAAGAATGTGTCTTAAAAGTCTACACAACATCCAAATTGATTCCAGCAGGGAAAAAAGCTTAACATTGGACCCAATTTGAAAACACATGAACATTCCACTCTATTTGAAAAATTATTTAAAAAGCCTTTTCAATGAAACTACTTGGTCACACAAAAAAAAAAAAAAAAAAAAAAAAATTATAATAATAATAATTTATGACTGACAAAACGAAATTGCATAGTTGTAGAAACGTTGTTAAACAATTTTCTTTATTTTCACGTTCGTAAAATAACCAAAAATTAGTAAATAATAAGAGTACCCCAACTTTCTTTGAAACTAGTTTGTAAAGCATTTTGCTATTTTGGCCATGATGCTGTTGCTTTCGCGTTTATTTAAATTTCGGCTCGGCAGAATTTAGATACATTGATGTTCATAGACAATTACCCCCCTCCCCCCCCAAAAAAAAAATCTTCGTCGAGTAAAAACAGCAATATACATTAAGCATATATTATTTTTAAAGCATTACTTGTCAATCAAAAAAGTCGTCGAACCCATTTATTCTTCTTTTAATCCTTTAAATTTTAGATTCTTGTATATTTAAGCTACGCTGATATTCAAGAATACTTTCCATAGAATTAGATATTCAGGTCCGACAAGGTTCACCTTTTAACTAATGATGACATATCGATTTGTACTGAAGATGTCACTAAGGCCAGTATTGTCCATGATTCCAAACTTTAAACTAAAATACACAGCTATTTAAGTTTTTATAAAAAACACTGCCTTTCATGAATAAACATCAAAATAAGCTTTTATCCGTTTCAGTATTTCCAGTTATCCGGTAAATACACTTCTAAACAATTAGTTTTTTAACAGAAGTTTCGAATTAAATATAATATTTGTACAATTTTAAAGCCTGTATTCATGTTTCACTTTTTGAAAAAAGATAAGACCCCCTCCCTTTCACTTGTAAGGCTTTACAATTTATCTGTTTATAGTATGGTTTTGATAAAATATCATAACTATTATATCATGAATATGTTATGTAATAATAAAGTAGAATATAAACAACGATCCGAAATAATGGTAAAAAAATCTTGGTTTTCATAAAATTTTGTTACTGTCCTAATTCTGTGCGAAGTTTTTTATAAAGTCTTTTGATAAAAAGGAAAAGACCTTGTATCCGCCAATAAAAATATTTGCTTTTGAAATCTTCTGGCATTTTAAAAATAAATCTAAATATCAAAATTTACAGGAATATAATACACAGACAGGGAATATGAACCCGCATCCCCTCTGAAGATTCCCGAATAACATATAATATTTCATCGCCTGAATAAAATTCGCTATACAGTCAGTTACAGGGGGATACAGAAACTTATGGAGTGCATGCCAAAAATGCATTTTGGGATCCATATGTCTCCATATTCCCAATGTAACTAATTGTATAGCTAATAATCTACCCCTCTGAACTATACATCTGGCCTGTGGCAACTTGCACCAAACCGATGAAACAAAAGACCTAAGTTGGATGCTTTTAAAATTATTTCGAGGAAGGCAAAACCTTTTACAAGATGGTTCAAGCAAGGAACATAGTTTAACATTGGACTTAAAGGAAAACCATTCAAAGATATTACAAGTCCGGTTGGAACCAAACTTGATGATAACAATCTTTGTGTGACATCTTCAGAATCCACATCTCATCCAAGATGGTTCAAGCAAGGAAAATAGCTTAACATTGATCCCAATTTGAAAATACATGAACCTTCGGCCCTATTTGAGAAAATTATTTTAAAAACTTTCCTATGAAACTACTTGTACATTGAAATCAAACTTCGGGACAATAGTCATATGTAGACTTTATTTTATCATATAAAGCCAGTTGATCGATACAAGCACTTTAGAACCTCTTGTTTAAGTTAAAGGGGCCATTTTGAAGCCATTGTAATTAAGTTGCATGATTCTGACTGCAGGATCAGTAGTTTCAGAAGGACTTTATTTTTTTAATTACCACATTGAACATTGGTCAAGATAGAACAAACAGAAATTAAAAAAAGAATATTAATTATAACAACACCAAAAACAAAATAAAATAAAATAAAATAAATAAAATATAGTAAAATTTAAACAAAATGAAAATAAATAAATAAATAAAGACAAGACAAGACAAAATAAAATCAAAAAGGAAAAAACAAACAAACAATGAACTAACAAAATTACAAGTAAAGAAAAATATTTTGAAATTTCAAAATAAAATTTAGATAGATTACAGTGAATCGATGTTCTAAGACAATCACCCCGAAATTCTTCGTCGAATAAAAACAGTAATACACATTTAGCATATATTATTTTTGCAACATTACTTGTCAATCAACAAAAGGTCGTCAAATTCATTTATTTTTACTCTTGATTCTTTCAATGTAAGATTCTGGTACATTAGACTCAAGCTTCAAGATTTTTTTCCATAGAATTGCAGATTCAGGTTCGACAAGGTTCACCTTTTAACTAATAATGGCATATCGATTTGAATTGAAGATGTCACTAAGGCCACTATTGTCCATGTTTCCAAACACACAGCTAGATAAGTTTTTATAAAAACACCACCTTTAATGAATAAATCAATAAAATAAGCTTTTATTCGTGTCAGAATTTCCAGTTATCCGGTTAATACACTTCTAAAAGAGTATTAAAAATACGATTATATTTTTACAGAGGTTTCGAATTACATATAACATTTGTAAAATTTTAAAGCTGTTTAATGTATTCATGTTTTACTTTTTGTAAAAGTTTAGACCCCCTTTCACTTGTATTTTGCCAAGGCTTTACAATTTATAGAATGATATAGTTTTACTGGCGTATAGATAAAATATTATAACTATTAAATCATGATTATATTATGTAATTATAAAGAAGATAATAAATAACGATCCGGAAGATTGGTAAAAAAATCTTGGTTTTCATAAATTTTTGTCACTGTCTTATTCTGTGCGAAATTTCTTTATAAAGTCTTTTGAAAAAAGGGAGGGACCTTGTATCCGACAAATAAGAAAAAAATATTTGTCACTACTTTCTATACTGATAATGCTTCTGAAATCTAAAAAATCTAAATATCAAAATTTACAGAGCTAGAATAATGAAATAAATATTGAATTATTTCCCACTAACTTTCCTCGTTTTGCTTTCCCTTTTGGACTAGCACTCCCTTTCTGTCGACCACTTTTTGGCCTCCCCTTTCCAGACTTAGGTCTTGGTGCTTCCGGTACTGGTATCTGTGCAACATCCTTCTTTGCTTCCTCTGTTACCGGTACATCTGTGCCGGTTGTTTTTACCGAACCTTCAGATGACGAATCTTCTTCTATTGAATAAAAATGAATTTTTGAGGATGGCAAATTCCTTTGCAGAAAACTAGGATCAAGGGATACACTAGATGATGCATGGGAACAATTTTCATTATCTCCAAAAACACTGTCATTTAATTCCGATTTTCCCATATCTAACTCGAAGGTTTGTCCATCTGAGCATACGGAACCGTTTGGTACCAACATAAACTCACTCCTATTAGAGACAGTAGAGATTGATCTTGCAGACTGTGAGTTTGTTGGAGTTACACAAAATACTTTGAATTCTCTGTTACTCTTGTGTAATGTCTGTTGTATCTGTGGTTGAACTGTTTGGGACTTAAGATGATTGAATCTTGTTGGTGGTTCAGATTTTGGCCGAAGTCGAATAGAATTCAACATATTGCTCCTTTTATTATATAAAATACTTCCATTATGTGTTGGTCCATTGTGAGCTGACATTGTTCGATGAGTATTAGATATCACATTTCTTTGGTCTATTTTCTTATTATATAAATCAACAGCGTTGTCAAACATTTTAAGACTGTATTGTCGCATATTTTCACTTTCAGACTTTGCCTTTCTAATTTTCTCCTCTGTGAATTTACGGACTATATGTTGCCCATCGGCATTCCTTTTAGACTCCGCACGACTATATTCCATAGGATATTTGTCCAGGTTTCGTTTCTGAAATGGAGAATCAGATGGTGTCATGAGCTTTCTATGTCGTTTTGTCAAAAGTCTGTTATTCAATTTTGCATTTCGTAATCTACTATCCGACATATGTGGGGTCGAAGTTCTGACATGTGCCGGAACTGCCCAAATTTTAGTTTCGTCCGGCATGTTCAGATTTTCACTTTCAAAACTATTACAAATATATATTCCCTTTACACTTAAAGATCCAATACAAAACGAACACACAGTAATGGTGACTTGACATTACTCAAAGAAATATATCTACACAATCGCAACTATAAAATATTCAATACCCATTCCGCTATTCTTTTCACAGCCTACATCAATATACTCCATATGCAATATAGACTGTTTTGATATATCATAATCAAAGTTGGGTATTTAAAACCTCGTCGGTTCAATAGTATATACTTCACTAAGTTACCAAGGGTAAGAACTAAAGTGTTATTCACCCGTTATACCACTCTTTTTATTTAGTTACATTGTGTTCTCTCGGTTATAAGTCGATTCATTCAATAAAAGATAAAGCTTATTTGATAGTATATGGGCTGATTTCGTCACAATATCGGATTTTCGTATTAAAGATTATTAAATGTACATTCAAATACATATTGACCTAATTGAAAAGAAAAATTTCAAAATGATACCGAATATTTTCCATAAATTATATAATATGTTCTAATATTACTTGGACCTGTATTAAACACGACCTTATATACCGCTCTTCATTCCCGTTTTGCTTCCTGTTTAAATAATCAAATGTAATGAACTTAAACGAGAAATTTTGGGCACCAAACAGACCCTCACCGATATCCCTCTCTGTGTAAAATAAATTATGTGATAATTTTAACATAAAAGGCACTTTAAAACCTAAAACAAACACTTGAGAGTTCTTTTTAACAATATACAAAATGACATTTACTTCGTATTTGTTAGTTTGGAAGTGTACAGACAGAAAGGCAAGTGTGGGTGGATTTCCAGATATTACTTGTGTAAATTGATTGTAAATGGCAAAAAGTACATGTATATTTTGCTACAAAATACTGCATCTGATGAGAAACCATATAGTATTGTTACCCCGTTGATTGTTTTAAACTCATCCCATTGTCACAATTTGCTAGAATTTAATTTAAAACCGAATAAATGCTTCAACGACAAAAACCCTGTGAGCTCTTCAGAAATAACGGAAATGCAAATAAATAATAAAATGAGTAAAAAGCTAAACATACAGACAACAATAATAATAAATTTAATAAAAATAAGTAAATTTAAAATATATAATCATTAATGAATTGATAAGAATAAATCATAAAAAATAGATAGCTTATAAATCGAAAACCAGATTTTTTGTGTTCTTCATATTATGTATAAGTTTTCTTACAAGCGGGGATAGGTGTTGATTTGATGTCTGAATATGGAGGTGTATGAAGTAAATCATATGAGACACCGTGTCTTCAAATACATGGTAAAACTAAGAAATAGAACAACGCTCTTATTGTTGTTCTTGATCAACATGGCGAACGTTGGATACAGCATTTTTGGTTTCATTTAACTTCCCCATTTGAATCACTTAAATTCTTCTTTAATCAAATATATTCTCAAACGTAACTTCAGTATAGATACATATCTTTAAATGCTGAAGTATTTCAAAAGCTTATTAAAGAAAGTTTCTCGTTGTTCTCTTATTTACATATGATACCGCCTAATAATTACCTATCTCTAGACGTATTTTCATACGATTTCTCAGGCGCCTTTTATTTGTATTTAGCCCATGAATTTTATAGTGCACCTTTAAAGTTTAAAATCATCGCATTTCATTATTTATGCTATATTTAAAATCTAAACACTATAACATACTTAGATACAATTAAATATAAAAAATAAATGTGTAAAGTTGTTCATTACATGTAAATGTAATCTATTCTATTTTACATTTTAATTTACGACACTGCATTAACTGCTTATATAAAAATTCCTATAAAATAAACTGTTTTCTCATTTAAACCATAGATGTCAAGTAATAATACATAACCCTTAAAAGAAAGAACTTCAGTAATTAGCGTTAAATGTAGAAAGAAACTGAACTGGTTTGAATCACGACTAAAAACAAAAGGACGAGACCACCAAAACACAAAAAATTAAGTTTCCTTTGAAACTTTACTGCAAACTAGGCTAAATAGGAAGGATAAAAAAATGTTAGCTTCCTGGAAAGTATGCTGGAAATGTAATTGCAGCTATCGACAATATAACAGCGAATCAAGCATACTTTAAATTTAAATTTTCTATTCTGCTTAGAAGAATTTAGAATTGCTTGATTTCGGATAGATTTGTTTGTGAGAGAATGATCAGTTCATTTTTTTGCCCGGTGGGTATTAGCCACAGGCAGATACTGTTTCCGGATTACTGAAGTCCCACAATAAAAATAAATTGCTGAGGGAACTAAAAGTATGAAGCAAACCGAATAGACAAAAGATGTACTTTATCTTTGCTCTATGATATCAAAAAGAGAAAATGGAAGTAAATCGAGAGTACCTTAGCATTAATTAATGTGAATTACTGTGTCTACCTTGTTGGGAGAGGACCTATATACGCATAGCAGCCTTCTATTCAATTTCTAATTATTAATTGAAAAGATTAGCTTTGCTTCTATGTGAACTCTTGCACCAAGTTTTCGATAAAATTGCTGGTTGGCATCACCTTATCCTATATATATATCAAGATAATCAGGTGCGTTAAGAAGTCTTCTATAATCAGCTATAGAAGAAAAAAAAAACACGTTGTCAAAAAGGAGCCAAAAGATGAAAAAATACATGAAGTTTTACCGACAACTTGATAGCTTTCAATTAAAAGAATTTGGTTCTAAACATGCAATCAAAAACTACAACATTAATCAGTGTTGTCTTCTTCAGGTAGGTGATAATGATACATATGTGGTATTTTAGCTCATTTTTGCATTATCACCTGAAGGGGACAAATTTACATTGAATATTTGCTTTGTTTTGGTTTTGTAAGTTTCTGTCATAAAGCGGTATTATTTGGACAAAATGCAAAACCTTTCAAAGAAATTATATCTATTTGGAACACAGAAAAAGTCCTAGGCCTTAGTTGAAGTTTGAACTCTCGCTTGGCAAAAATATTTTTTGGACAAGCAACTTCATGATTTTAAGAGTTTATATCGTGTATCTTTTATTTCATTTTCCCTTAGTCAATGGCAAACTAGTGATTATGATTATTTCTATTGCATGCATTTGTTCAATATCCCTTTCGAAATAAAGCAGTATGGCTACTTTCCCGTGAATTTATTGCCTTCGTTATACCAATTTTGCAAATGCATTAAATCTTCTCCTAAAAGGTTTTAGCAGGTCATCTGCTGTACATTATTATGACAAAATCGGTTCAAATGCATTTTCATACTGTTAGATAAAAATTTTAGCCAATGAACTTGTCATTTGATTTCAATTTTGACAATTTTTGTAGGTTTTGTTAATATTCGTTGTATAGGACCCCTAGAACCAAACTAAACTAACTGCAATTTCGAAAACCAAATGTTTATGTATATAATTATACATTCCCAACAAAAAAATGGTTTTGGTTCTCGGACTCCTACGAGTAATATCGGTTTCCTCAACATTGGAAATAGCTAAAATAGATAAAATGCTATTTACAATATATTCTACTTTTAATATGTCAGAAACCGTACAAGTGGTGCATATATTAATTTTATTCCGAGGAAATGCACTAACCAGAGACCACCTTACACGATTTTTGACATTTGGGCATATTTTGAAAATGACCTAACATAATAACAAAATGCATGGCTAAATATCCCTACTTTGGCATTGCAACTTGTTGTATGGTATGGAATTGCTCGCTTCAACAAATAACAATATTCACAATTTTGTAATAATTCGTTTTTTTTGTGTATATGTTTGTATTGTTATATGTCTCCATGGGTTAGTGATTTGTTTAATAAATACTACTTACTTACTTACTTAATAGTTGGAAGATTTTACTACAAAAATTGACGCAAATCAATAATTTGTGAAAAAATAATTAATCATTTCCATTAGAAGTTAAAAATTTAAACTTTCAGTTTAAGACCATTTGTAACTAAAGCAAATAAGAAACACTATTAGACTTTTTCCATAGCACACTTTAATACAGCAATAGGTACTCTTAACAGACTGAAACGTATTGGAAAAATTGTATCCTTTGATTTTTTTTTCTATTTTTATCCTCTTCAAGTAAACAAGATGCAAGAGCCCCTACAATCGCTGTATAGAACAGATATAGTGTAATACACAAATGCCGTTACTGTTATTCGAAAATATATTATTATTATATATTATAAGATTATCGATATTCAGGACCCGTGTTTTTATATCCCGCCACTCGTAATGGCGAGGTATTGTGTGATACCCTCAGTTGTGTGTCCGTCCGTCTCCCAAAGGTTTCCGGCTGATAGCCTGTGAACAAAATAACATAAAGTCTTCAAACTTGGTATGTAAGTTGTTTATCATAAAACTCGGACAAACTTCGATTTTGGATCAGAGGTCCAATGGGTCGTGGAGCTATGCCCCTTGAAACTTTTGAAATTTGTGAATTTTAGGGTTTCCAAAGGAAATGACAATCTGTCTTCAAATTTGGTATGTAAGTAGTTTACCATAAAACTCGGTTTGGGCTCAAAGGTGAAGGGTTCATGGAATTATGCCCTAGAAACTTTGAAATTTTGTGAATTTAAGGGTTTCTGACTGATAACGTGTGAATAAATTGACAAACTGACTTCAAACTTGGTATGATTTTGGGCTTAGACTTCCAAGGGGTTCTAAAGATATGCCCCTTGAAACTTTATTATTTTAATTTCACATTGTCTTCAAACTGGGTATGCAAGTTTCTTACAACAAAAAGTAGATCGAGTTTCAAATAGGGGTCAGAGGTTCAAGGGGCTCTGGAGTTATGCCCTTGAAACTATGAAATTTTATGAAACTTGGCTTTGTATCATGTAATGTACCATTACTATTTTTAAGTTTGAAAATATGGAGAAAATGATCTGGGCGTCTCAAATGAAAAAAAAAGACATGGCCAATGAACATAACAGTATTATGAGCGTTTCTGTGAGAGAGAGAGAGAGAGAGAGAGAGTCGCTGAAAACCGAAGAGAGTCGACTATAACAAATGGGAGAGTCGTTTCAGATCAAACAAGGAGGTAAAAGAATATAATTTTCGCCAATTTAAACTGTTCAGAGATTGCATTGGACATTTTGATAATTTTAACAGTTAAAATGGGAGAAAGTTATCTTTTCTCGTTTGATCTGAAACGACCCCCCAAGCTTGCTTTTGTTATTTTTGCCATTGACAAGTAATTTTGATTTCTCATGGAAATGCCCTGTTAAGACGGTATTGGAACGACAATTAATACAGTGAAACAGATCTCAAAAGACTTCAGATAGAAGGCATAAAAAAAAGAAAGAAAAAAAAAACATTGATTTGAGGATTTTAAATTGAATTCCGTCTGTGATGAAAGTGATTTGTAACTTAAACAAATGAATAGTCAATGTTTGTAACAATGAATGTTTGGCATAAATGAAGCTCCGGAAGGATGGATATGATTTTTATAGCAAGTTAAATATTCACTTGATCTATACCGTTTATAAAATATTTGAACGGAGTCAACTGAAGTTTCACTTAGTAGTGTGGGTATGGATCTTTCTGCAATATTTGTTCGATATTTAGCACGTAAATATAAAAACATAACACGAAAAATAATGAAAATAATTATAAATGATAGAAGTAAACGTCAATTTAAGTATAACCTTCATCTTATATACCCAAACAACTCGAAATTAAAGAGATCCTTGATACACCATCATACCTGGACTTATACGTGTACCAGATGATTTCGACTTTCTAATAGTGATTTTTCCGTTTTTGTGGAATAGTCGTCGCCATATGATTGTTAGGTCGTCATTGCAATTTAAGAGTTTTCACTTGAAAAGGAAAACATTTTATCGTAACTGCCACTTATATCCTTGTAATTTCAAAATGGAAGTTGGCGGTAAAATAGTTTAGTCGAATACTACATTACGATCTTTTCAGTAATCTGTAGAAAAAAAGTATATACGAACCTTTTGAGGTTTATTTATTTAATTACAAAAACGGCAGTAGAATACCGAAGGAACAAAGGATTCGTAATTACGAAAATCGAAGTCCAAAGACTTGGCGAAAACTAGATTACAGAAAACACTGACGTAAGACAGCTACAAAACACAGAAACAAAAACACAACATTCAAAACCAAGGCACTCACAGTATGAACTCCCATCAAATGTAGAGTGACATATGGTAAGTATATCCTGCTCTGTTAATAGCACCAGTCACAGGGTCAGTTTGGTATATGTGTTTTTGGAAGATCTGCTAAGTAACTAATTAGTGAATGTCATTTTCATAACCAAATGTTGTTCTGGCCACCTATTTAAACTTTCCACTTCTTAAGTGTCCAAATTATTGTGCCAGATTTCTTGCATTTTACACGATGAATGCCCTGTGGTTGTTTGTATGTTGTGATTGTCCCCTTTTAGACTTTTTATCGGGAACGAATGACAGTGATTGTGGGAACACTTTACCACTTGATTTTATATTTGCCGACGACCCCGCATCAATGACTAGTAAAACATGTAGCGATGATCGACATCTACCAAAGAATTCTACCAAAAGCGGTGCTAGGGCCGTCTAAGGCCTCATGGTAATTTCAAAATGAAGAAAAGCAATTAAAGCGTTGTTAAATTTTGGTTTTACAATGTATTTGTGGATACTTTGTCTCATGTGCATTTACTCCATACCCTTTAATTTTACGACCTAACAATTCTATGGCGACGTAATATTCCCTATCCCCAGAATATGGCGTCTGTATTTCACAACTCCCGTCTTTTGTCTTATTTGTGTTTTTCTGTGTAGTTCCCTGGCAGATTTCGGCATGTAATTGTAATTCGCTGCCATTGTAGATGTTTCCTGTTATCCACTTTTTTTTTTTACATTTGTGCTATTCTCTCAACGGAGCGAAATTACTCCATTTAAAACTTTTACACCAATTATATGTTCAACCATTGTTGAAATTGTCACCACTGAATATCCACGGTTGTCAACATGATTTGAAAAATTGTTACAATGCTTCTGTTTTGCAAAAGAGAATAGATATAATAGGCAGATCCAGAGTTCATTACCAAACTAACAAACACCGAGTACGAAAAAGGCCATACTTTCCATTGCAAGTGTGACGGTTTCTAATTAAGAAATAGATTATTGTAAACGGGCTCTATGCTAATTAGAACATGGTAAGACCTTATATTTGTCGATATTTTATACCGAGCGATAGCGAGGTATAAAATGAGGAAAAATATAAGGTCTTACCATGTTCTAATTAGCATAGAGCCCAATTGCAATAATCTATTTCGATTCTAATATGGTTTAGAAATGTTCTGAAAATTTGAAGCGGTACTAGGAGGATGTTTTCAAATGCCATTTTGGTCGTAGAAATTAAGCGTAATAGACCATGAAACAACATTTCAAGCATTTAAAAGTTGTAAAAAGTGACTTTTATCCATTTTTTGTTCAACATTAAGCATTATTTACGGATAAAATTGATAAAAATGTGTTATTCCATTTGAACTATTTACGGTTGAGATTATGACGTCCGGTATTCGTATTGTGACGTCACCGAGGACTCTATGCTTATTAGATCCCTGTAGTGTTCTCAAAGCGTTTGAAGGACGCCATATTAGAATCAAAGACAGATCATGCTTACCCTTCTGGATCACCTGATGATACCCCCAGTATCGTGAGAGTTCAATTTACCAGTGCTTTAGTTATGTGGTGTTCCTGTACATTTTTGAACCAGTTATGTTTCATCTGAATTGTGATGATTTTTGGAATTTTCATTTAATAGAATTTCCACTTCTCTTTTTGCTTTGGTATTCATTGACAAGTCATATAATTAGTTTCCATGAGACCTCGGATAAGACACATCTCATATAACCAGCAAGTAGAAGACTCAATATCTACACATCACAATTTTCCCCATATGTATGGCTCCTTTACTTTATTGCACTTATTGGTATTTTTTACAAATGTTGTCATTTCAAAAATTAAACCAAGCAGTACAGTTTGTTTTAGACAAGAAATGTTAAACTAGTTTACTAGGGGGTGCTTTGAGTTGTTAATGTGAAATAATGGTAGATGAATTGATCTTGCAGTGCCTATAGATAGTTTATTCATTTTATCAATTTGAAAATGTATCACCTCATTATGAGTTATTAAAATATTATTTAATGAAACGTGTTTTCTGATAGAAATTCCTGTTTATGCTTACAGAATTAAATTACAATCTAATTCAGTTTTATATGACTGATAATTTGCACAACAATATCCCTGATTATATTTTATTAAATGACATAGAAATGCAATTATTCATCATTATCGGATATTAAAGCAAGAATAACAATGCAACAATAACGTAATAATACAGAAACCATAGGCAATTCCCATATGATTTATAAACGCCTCTTCTATTTAAAAATCAAAAATTGACTTTAAGACTGAAAGGACAAATCAAATAATGTTGGAACATTTGGTAACATTCATATACAAAAAATAATTACAAGGGCTGATTAATAAAAGGGGATAGTTACAAGATAATTATGAAGACACGATTATTAATTGAAGCTAAAAAAAAAATGAAAAAGTGCCTAAAAGAGAATAGTTTCATAGTCTTACACAAATGGATGTAATAACAAAATTACCGAACAGAGTTGTCAAGAGCCGAAGTCCAGGATACAAAAAGACAAATCAGGTGTAAACAACTGGAAAAAATGTCGACCGCAATGGTCCTGACTTGGTACAGGTATTTCTAAAGAAATGGTGGGTTAAACCGGTTTTATGCCAAACCTGCCCTTACATTTTGGTAGTGTCAGGCAGCAACTCAACAGCGAGTGCTATTGAAAAACATAAACATAGCATTCCTCTTTGCGATACTGTTCTTGAAACAAGAAGGTCTTGGAATGTTCCGCGTCAGCATATACGGAAAGCTCACAAACTTGGAATTCAAATATTTCGGTTTTGTCATCATTTTGGAGAATTATTAATTTCAATAATAAAAAATGTTACGTACAAAACTTTCATACATACTATGTATACAATCGATTTAGCCCACTATTTCTTTTGAAATGCCTGTACCAAACCGGCACCATTATGTTTTTTTCACAATTTTTCTGGTAGTTTGCATCTAGTCTGTTCTTTTTGCCCATTGGATTTCGGCTCTCCACAATTCTTTTTTAGAAGCTTTGTTTTACCCCTTTATTGATTGATTGATTGTTGTTTAACACCAACTTTAGCAATATTTCAGCTATATCATGGCGTGAACTGTTGATAATATAGTAATAAATACATGTATAGAGTTAAAAGGGTGACTTGAACCATATTGCTATGTAACCCACTTTATTGTGTTTGTAACAAGGATATTTTAGGGTTTCCCTATACAATAGATGATAAGAATACAAGTCAATTGGATTACAAATTGTTGGTTTTGTTTTGTTCTTTATAAGACGATTTTTCTACAACAAAAAAGACGTTTTGTCATCGGTAAAATTACTTTGAACACTTTTCTAAACTTTATTCTTCAGAATAAAACGGAAAAATTAAGGGAACTAAGCTCATTAAACAAAACTAAATATAATACTGTATATTTTGGGGTTTACAAAACAAACGAAGTAATACCTTGTATATTTAATTTACTGTAAACAATATTTGGAAGCCTTTCTAAGAATAATTTCTTGTCAATTACCATATTTTTATACTAAATGTATTTTTGGACTAATAAAATAAGTATAGTTTTTAGCTATTGATAAAGTTGCTTAGTTGCTGTAGTATAGCATTGGTCTGTCAATTTAGTGTTTGTTATGATTGTTGATCATTCTTGAAAAATGCCACTCTTGAACTTTTTTTTTGGAAAACATGGAAGTTGGAAAAAACAATATGCTTACTGACTATGTAGGCTTATAAAAATGAATTGACTTCAAGATGAAGAAATGAAAGCACTGTTCACTTACTTGGTTTTAGCATGTCTTTGTATAGATTTTGTGCATTTATTCCATATCCTTTCAATGTTTATAAAATATATGGAATATTAACAAAATGAGGGTCATATTCTTTTTATAAAAGAGACTATCAGGTGATCAGTCATTTTATTTTAGGATCTTAATGCATAGTTAACAGGATGATTATTTATCAGGTTTTAACTGTTTTTTAGTCGAGTACATGTATTATGAAGTATGATTAACATGACTTTTTATTATTCATGTTATTTATTATCATTAACATTCTCCCCTCCAGTATTTCCTGAAGAATACCTTGTACTGATGTTAAACACTTTTAACAAAAATATTTTGGTTAGCCCTGTATTTTCATAACAGTAACTTTAGAAATTATTTTACGAACTTCGATTTTATTTTGAACTTGCAATATCTTAAATATTTAGGCATTTTATTTCAACAAAGTGTATTAATTATTTATTAATAACATGGGTCCTAGATCTAGTGTGGGTAAACTTTAGTGGGAAAATCTGGGCTTTTTAAATGTTGAAGACAGAGTAAAACAACAGCGCTTGGGACACACACACACACACACACACACACACACACACACAATTTTCTTCAAATGCCCAGATTACTTGAAGCAACATTTTCATCAAGTTAGCGAACAGCACATATATAACACCAGATCAAGTTGATTCAATTTTGTTGCTCTAACAATCAGAGGAGTAGACGCTACATCTTTTTTTTTACTGCATTTACCTACTGGAATGTACTTCCAAACTCACATAAAGCTATTAAAAATCATGACTCTTCTAAAAGCGAATTGAAGCAATTCCTTAAAACACGTTAATTTAGATCAATCTAACTATTTTTTTAGCAATTAAAAAGTATGCCATGTTGATCAGAACCAATTTAATACATATATAACTCTTTTAAAGTTATTATCATACAAGGACCCCATTTGAAAATGACGTTTACGCTTTCATTGGTTATCATTGGAATGATGGCATTCTATAATTGTGCTACATATTTTTAATTTCCGCTGGTGTACGTGATGTCATTCCAAGACGAATTTTACCTTTTACCTTATCTCCCTATTGCATAGCTGAGTCATTAACTCAAGAAAACAAGTTTTTAAAAATTCAAACACAGATTATTATGAAAAAGTAATCATTAGTAAGCTATCGAATTTGGACGATAGTTCAAAATTGTATCTTTATAAAGGATTGAAAACTACTTTTAAGCTAGAGGAATACCTAAGACAATTTAAAAAATTTTAATAGTCGTCAACTGATCACAAATTTTCGAGTTAGTGGTAGAAGTAGGAAGATATAAGAAAATACCTCGAAATCAAAGAATATGTAAAACTTGTAATGTTCTTGACAATGAAGAACACTTCTTTTTTCATTGTCAAATTAACAATAATATAAGACAGAGTTTCATTAAAAACATAAATAACCATGTAACTGATTTTAACCAGCTTGATTCTCCATCAAAGTTAAAAAAATCTTGAATCCAGATACAAGTATATTGTCCAGTGTTGTTGACTATATAAAGCGGTCTGCAGAACTGCGAAAATGAGGTCCACATTGGCCAATTTTACTCCATTAAATATAAAACAACGACAGTAGAATACCGAAGGAACAAGGGAAGCGATGACTACAAAAGTCCAAAGACATTGCAAAAATGGTAACAGATAAAAACAAAGACAAAACAAGGACGTGAGACAGCTACAATGCACTGAAGTGAAAAAAAATAACATTAAGAACTAAGGCACTCATAGTGTGAACTCCCATGAAAACCGGGAGTGACATCAGGTGCTCCGGAAGGGTAAGCATGTCATGCTCCGCTAGCGGCACCCGTCACACTATCAGTGAGTCAATCCAGGGTTGTGTCAAATCCGGTTATGTCAAATCCGTGAAGACGTGAAATCTAGCTAAAAATGTCCGTTTTCATTTGGGACACAGACACGTCATATCTGTCAATGATGTCATGGTGACGGCCATAGAATTTCTAAAGGGATGAGAGTAACAAAGGCTGAACAAATCCCTGACTAAGCAGCTTTTGCGACAGTGTTTTTGCTCTAACTAAAAAGTCACTGTATAAACTGCATGCCCGACAGTAACGAATCAACTGTGAAATGTACACTCCATAGGCTGGAGAGGTAGGTATATTGCTGCTCAGAAAGGGAAAGTTCACAATTGGGAAGTTAAAATCATCACGTTTGTCATACAGCTTATATTTCAAACGTCCATTTTCGTCAATGTAAATTAAAAGATCTAAATACGAAGCTGAAGTAGGTGTATCGGTAGTCTCTTTAATTTCAAGCTCACTGGGATAGATCTGGTGCAAATATTCCTTGAATTTAGGATTATTAAGAGAAAGTACATCGTCTATGTAGCGGAAGCTGAAATTAAAGGACTGGGCTAAATGTTTTTATTTTTTCTGTGTAAGCCCTTGTAAAAACTTCGCCTCATACAAAAAAGGAAGAGATCAGCTAAAAGTGGCGCGCAGTTAGTTCCCATGGGAATTCCGATTGTCTGTTGAAAAACACGGCCTCCAAATTCGACAAAAATATTATCTATTAAAAATTAATTAATCTTCTTGTTACCATGATTATATGTTGTAAACAATTTGTGAATTTGTATACATGTATATATATATGTCATTGTATTGCTTATATTTTGCTTTAACCCGTTAGGGTTTATTTGTGCAAATAAAGTTATGTTAGTCATTAACTGATTTTGGCTTCTCTGTTTAGATCCTATTGGTTTTCTATCAGCTTTTACATATATTTCTGTTGATGGATTTCCAAGTGTTTTGATTTGATCTGCACTGAAAAGATACGTTCAACACAAGTTGCCGAAATAGCCATATGCAGAAATTAAATTGACAGTAACTTCTGCATTTTATTCAGAGTTTTTCTGTAACGATCGTATGACTGTATATAGAAAACATTCAATATTGATAAGCTTTCTTCCTAAAATGAACTAACGACCCACAAAATAAATATTGTTTAAATACTTACTGTTTTTGGCATTGTTTTGTATGGCTTCTCCATGGAATATGTCATAAAAAACCCTGATATCTTTTTCATATTTTTTGTATATAACAGTCCTTAATTTAACTTAATAAGGTTATAGAATTTTTTCTAACAATACATTTCAAACAAAATTTAAAACTCAATTTATTTTCTTTACTTTATGTATAGAAATTTAAATATTACAGAAGGTATGCTTTAAACAGGTAATTGTTAATTTAAATACTTTAAAGTTAATAAAACACTTAAATATGTAAATTGATTCAATGTTATTATGTTATTTTTTGGAATTCAAAATAAAAGTTAAATAATTGGATCCGAGTAATAAATGGAAACACTTAAAATAACAACAAAAATCAACAACTTACCATTTTGGATTGTGCTTTTAACTCTTATAATGTAGTGAGAAAAATCCAATTTAAAGAAAAGTGAAACTATCTGTAATGATACAACTGAATAATTCATAATATGAATTTGCTTGTTATCGAACAAGTCGCGAAACAAACAGAGCTATTGAACTGGAACAAGAAACTTCCACTTTTTACAATCATTAGAGTATTTTAAGCATTAAAGATCGACATTAGTGATTTTTACAAAAAGACACTATATTCTGGTTCATTTATTTGTCAATATAACTTTCTATATTATCATTATAATATAATCTTAACTATTGATAATACGAATTTATTTTCGGTAGCAATGCCTACTGTATACCTAACATGGGGAAATAATTCGCTGTGAAATTTTTGATAGAATGTTATCCAAGAATAATCTAATTATTCTATATATCTGTTTCATCTAGCATTCTGAACAGAAATTAAAACTCGCTCCATCTGCTCAAATCAAGCCTTAAAGTGTAAAAGCATTAGCGCATTTGAAATAAGAATAAAACTGATACACATTTGTATTAAGTTTTGTGCCTGTTATCATAAATACTCTTCGTTTTGATTTTGTCTGCACTGAAAAGACATAAGTTGTCGAAATTGCCATGTACAGATCTTCAATAAATCGTAGTTTCGATATTTAATTGTTCTTATCCATATTATCACTTTCAGGTCACATAACTGCAGACACGAAAAACTTTTGAATAGGGGCAGTTCGTAAATCATCCAAGTTGAAAGAATCCAGATTTGAACATACATTAGGCTTAACTCAAACATTGAAAGATGTATAAGATTTTCTGTTCTGAAACTAAGTGGTCAATCGGAGCTTAACTTGTTGGTCATGTTGAATATTGTGAATACCATTCTTATTGAAAAATTGAAAAATCTAAAGACAGCCATCACAAGGTAGGTGGAATCGTGTACCCTTTCAATATGGAAAATTAGAATTATAATTCTTGTCGTCCCTTTTCGATAGTAAGAAATTACACTGCTACCAAAATTCGAGTTTGAACCACTGCACAGAAAACTTCCAAGAAATAATTTTTCTGTTTAAATGTAAGCAATAGAAGGGACAGTTTATCCCCTCGCCATTTATTTTTACTAAAAAGTCAGTTTCATACTACTAAGCAATCAACAGCTGAAACTACCCTTGGAAATACGTCCACCAATCATTGATTACCAGTAATTGGTATTGTAAACCAAGCACAAAGTTTAACCTCAGTCACTCATCCATTTAATGTAGGCCATGGCGACTTCTTATGAACAACCTTGTGACAATCTCGGATCGCAACTTCAGCGCAAATTCAACATGAGTCACTCATGCATGAAATGTAGGTAAAAAAATTGCTTTAATTTTTCTAAGTCACCTCGTGACAATGCAAGGCGCGTCTACTGACAAAATATTCTATACCTGCTGTAGTGTACAAAATTTGGACGGTTTAACATTGAAAACTATGCGTAAATCCTAATCAAGTTATTGCTTTAGTCTCAAAGAACATGGCCACCAACATTAAACCCAGCTATAGAAAACATAGTTAGATAGTTTTGCTTATTTGTTTTTCCATCAGCTTTTACATGTTTTTTGGTTAATGGACTTCCTAACATTTTGGTTTGATCTGCACTGATGAGACATAAGTTGTCGAATGCACAAATGCAGAAAACCAATTAACAGTAATTTTGGTATATCACTAAATAATAAAATATCAAACTTAAAAGAAATTATATATATATTGTATATTAGATTCCTTACGAAAAATGCTCATTTTGTTCTGATTTGAGAAAAACGTGACTGCCAGCGCAGATCATGTCGACGATTGGACCCTAACAGAAATTCAATTCCCTTATGAAACTACTGAAACTACTGAATCTAATCTAAGTGTACTGAAATTTTGTATAGAAGGCCTTTTGCAAAAATGCTCAAAGTTTAGTGACTCGATATCTATTGAAGCAAAGAAAACAAAAGTGAAGTGACATTCTACATGAAAGTTTTCGATCAAACATTGCCGTGTGTGTGGAACAAAGTTAAACGTTTTAACTCGTGGAAAAATGTTATGATCACTTTCCGAAGAAAACTGATTGAGGAATGATGCACGGAAGTTCCTTTACAAAGATTACTCATGTCTTTCCATTACACAGCAGTCTGTGTGGAAACATAAATTAACGTAAAACCTAATGTATAAACTATTTTGGTAATCTGAACAGAACTTACCAGAAATGATTAGTGAAAGGTTGCACGTTGCACGTTGCGGTCCAATACGTCTACATTATAGTACCCATCTACGTTTATCCTATGGTAACGAATATTTTAATTATTTCTCTATCAGGTTTTACACATATTTGGGTTTTGGATTTACAAATGTTTTGATTTGATCTGCAATGAATAACAAAATATCGAGGTTACTGTGAATTTATGTTCTGCATATGTGCATTTTGACAACTTAAATTCGGTATTTTGTTATTTCTGAAACTATGAAAAGAATTTTGTTGAGACCTTTTTTTCACTTATCTTTCCAATTCGATCACAAAAAATAGATTTAGACTGATAATCAATTTTAGCATTTGTGTATTAATCATTGCTTAGGTACATTTTTATCGGAAGAACTTTACAAGCTTAGCTTCTGTGCCTCTAGTTATAAAGGGAAATAGAGTGTTACAGTAGATCCAAAAGCGCTAGTACTTTATCATTGGAAGAGAAACATAAGATATATATTGCGCTATTTGTACGTTTTCAAAAGAAGTCTACTTTTGTCTGTTTGAAAATGCACAAAGAAACTTCTTGAACCCAGCAAATTAAAAGTAGTTCTTTATACTTTAATATATGTAGCTACTAAATTAAGAATATAAATTTAAACGAAATTGTGTAGAAATGATATCAATACTAAGCAGGTTACACAAAAATGTCCACTTCGAGACGTTCCAGTTTTAATTAAAAAATATATGAAAAAATGCCCTGGAAAACAGGGAATTAACTACTAGATACATTGCAATAATAAGATTCGCAGACAACAAGCATACTTTCAACGCCTATAATCGAATATTATGAAAAATATGAAATATTCATTTTGGCAAAATCAAATAAAAAAGGCATGCGAAAGGAAAAGGCATTTAAGCATAGCAATAAATGATCCTGTACCTACAGTTTTGTATCAAGTAGATAAAGTTTCTGTACAGATTTGCATTAAAAAAAATTGAAAATACGAAAATATTCACTTTGCAACAGTCCACTTGGAAAAATTACCCAACAGTGAATGAGATCGTTGTCTTGTGGACATATTCATACACTTAGCTGTCAATGGGGATAATAAAAAAATTACCGAACAGAGTTGTCAAGAGCCGAAGCCAAAAAAGACAAATCAGGTGAAAATCATCGGAAAATTGTCGATCGCAATGGTCCTGACTTGGTACAGCCATTTCAAAAGAAATTGTAGTTTAAAACAAGACATAAATTGTCGAAATGCGCATATGCAGAAACACAATTAACAGTAATTTCGGTATTTTGTTACAACTGGGTTGATGCCTCTGCTGGTGGATTATTGTTCATCGAGGGTACTCACAAACCAATAAACCAGTACTTCGGTGCTGACCCGAAAACCGGTTTTGTTTTGAAACTTACAATATCTAAATTTTACAAAGTTTTGTTTAAAACTAAGGAGTATCTCCCTCATGCATAATTCTGTCCTTAGATGAATCTTGGCTTTTCTATTTAGATTCTATTGGTTATTTGTTCTTTGTCAGCTTTACACGTATTTCGGTTTATGGACCTACAAATGTTTATTGAAGAGACATATTGTCGAAATGCGCATATGCAGAAACAAGATTAACAGTAACTTCGGTATTTTGTTATTTAAACCGGTTTTGTGTCATGCCAAACCCCCCTTCCATTGCGGTAGTGTCCGGTAGGAACTCAACAGCAATGAAGTTCAAGCCTTTTACAATACTTCTTGTTTTTAAACTAATTACCAACAAGCATGCCTCAGAATTCTTGCAATTAGTGCTTATAAAATGCAGTAGTATGCCCAATACACTACGATGTTTTGTCCACTATGAAACATCCCTGTCGCGTTGCGAAGTGAACCATTGCACATTACCATTTACGTATTGCTGACAATTTCTTCTTTGCCATATATCCTTGAACCACAGTTCAATAATTAATGTACAAAACACAACGTCAGTTTTTATCATTATGATTTACAGCATTTCATGATGACGTGCCTTAGAAAAAATGACCGTTGCGCATGCGAAGTGGACAAAAAAAAATACGATCTCAAATGTAGCAGCAAATTCAATTACCCGATTAGTTAATTTCCAAAGTGTATACAGAAAATAACTTTTTTTAATTTTTCCCTCCTTTACACCACTATTCAAAAAGTCACAGATTTAGCGTTTTCAGTGCTTCGATTAAGCACAATCACTGATAGATGTTAAACATGAACACAAAACCAAAAATACTTCTTTAATGTAAAGCATCTCATCCCATGCTTAATACTAAGCCCTTAGAGTATTTTTTCTATTAAAATGAAGCTGCAAATGTTCAAAGATGCCTTTAAATTGTGAAATTATGCTACAAAATGTCACCCTCCCCCAATTTGAGAAGGTGCTTCTGAGGTAAATTTTTGCACTTGAAATGGTCTTTACTTTGGTTGTGGTTCATACAAAGAGCATCCTAAATGCAGAAATTGATGGAAAAAGGTCAAGAAGACAAGGAAGAACCAGTTTTGTTTATTTTTTGAGCATCTAAAGAATATAAGGTTTGTGAGTTAGCATGAATAGATACAATAATAGTATAAAAACTACTGAAAATCCACCCATGTGTATTTATTTTCCTTCGGGTGAATAAATATATAATATTTAAAGAAAATAACATAATAAAATAAATGCAAATTTTTGAAAAGTGTGGCAAAGTCAAAAATGTTTTCCCAAAGTCAGATGATAGAATATTGACTTAGCTCTTGTTCTGACACTTACAATTTTACACTGTTTAGTAGAGGAACAGCATGACATTTTTTCATTTCTGAGGTTCATGTTTATCATATATAAGCACTATTTCTACTTAAGCAATTATTGTATACAAATCAGACAGATTTTTATATGAGGCACCTCAGTCGGAGTTGTCGCATTTGTTCGAAACACCGATCGACATGAAATTTGTAAAAATTGAACATATATCAATAACAGTGAAAAATTCCTTAATATTACATAACAGTTGTTTTTGGTCACAATTGTGGCACCAGCTGGCTAAAACTTCAATCTTTGCCTCAAATTCATCATAAGCCCCATTTACATGAACAGTTTTACACACATGTGTATTTTTACATAGGTATGGAACTGGTGTGCTATTACTGCATGTAAACGCAACTGCATACGTGTGTAATCTTAACAAAGGGTGTAAATTTGCATGAGGTCAGGGGAAAGTGTAAATGTATATTTGCACATGTGTAAATTTATACGGTATGCATTTTGAGCATGTAAATGCAAACTTAAAAATGCACACTGTGCAAATTACTGTTCCTGTCTATGAAATGGATGAAAAGGGTCTTGCAACTTGATTTGAATCATGAAATTGATGCACACACACTAAACTATGATTTCTATAAATTCAGACTTCTCTGAAAATTTCGTCTGATTTTGCGTTTTTTGACTTATTATAGTGGAAGCTCTGATAGCAAATATACTTTTACATACTGGTGTACTTTTACACACGTGTAAATTTACATACTGGTGTAAATCTTGTGCATGTAAATGGGTCTTTACATACATGTTTTTCATCAGTTTATTGGAAAAAATGAAAGGACATGGAGTGAATGTACATGTAACAAAAACGCACACGATACATAGAGAACTCCAGTTTATCAAGGACAGGGCATTTATTCATGTCTCCCGGGGGGGGGGGGGGGGG
>MJUU01042368.1:10557-50737 GCA_002080025.1 Modiolus philippinarum
ATTTCGAAGTATCAAGGGGCATAACTCCAGAGCCCCTTGGACCTCTGAACCCATATTCGAACTCGACCTGAGTTTTGTGGTGAACAAGCTACATACCACGTTTGAAGACTGTATGTTATTCCGTTCAAAAGTTATCAGTCGGAAACCTTCGGGGGACGGACAAACGGACACACGACTGAAGGTATCATATAATACCACGCCACTACGTGTGGCGGGGTATAAATAGTAAAATACTGATAAGAAGGAGAAAAGGAATCACGTTAAACAATTAGAGGCTCAGAGACTGAGCCTGTATCGCTCACCTGGCAAAATGCTTCTTTGCCATGCATTCATGACAAAAAATATGTTCATTACCAATGGGTCCAATATTTAGCTATGTTCTTTAGAACCCATGTTTTTTGTCTGATCCTATTGAAATGAGTAATTTTTGCAAAGGACCTTCCATACATTTAGTTAAATTTGCTTAAATAGTTTCAGAGAAGATGATGAAAAAGATGACTTTCTCATACCAGGCTCTAATGTTAAACTATGTTCTGCAGTGGAGGCAATGTTTTTATCCGATCGGAACCCAATGAGCAATCTTTGTCAAGGACCTTTAGTACATCATTCCTGCAAAGTTTGGTTGAATTTGCTTCAGTGGTTTCAGAGCAAAAGATGACAATGTGATTTTTCCCGTAGGGTCCAATGTTAAACCTAAGTTCCGCGCTAGCGGCCATGTTTTTTATCGGATCGGAACAAAATGATCTATCTTTGTTAAGGACCTTTAGAATGGCTTCTTCTTACTGTCTTACGACGGACGCCAAGTGATGGCAAAAGCTCATACTGACCCTTCAGGTCAGGTGAGCTAAAAATGAAATAAGGTATATTAAAGAGAACGTTGTATCTTCGAATAATCGTCGAATGAGAACGTTCTAAAAAGACGTGCATGCTAGTAAAAAAATGTATTATCTTAAGCATTGATAACCGCTTAAATTGCATATACTCAAATCGATGAAAAATTAAGTTTACAACAAAAAAATACTAAATCAAAAAAATAAATAAATAAAAAAAGTAACATATAGTAAAATGACAAGAGTTTATTTTAAAGGTGGTACTTTAACGCGTAAGATTGTAATATTTGTGGATAGTAGCAAAAACTCATAGCAGAGGAGATATGCTATATATAGGGCTAATACAGTACTCTAAATACCAGAATCACTCGGTTATCTAGGCCCCCTTTGCCGCAAAGTCATAATTTTTCTTAAGTATGCCTCCAGAGCAAATGATAACTCATATGGGGATACATGGAGTGGGTTAAATACGATTTCGCCATCATATGCAAAGAGAAATTATAAAGCATAAAGGGGTTACTTTTATAGTGTGATAACCGTTTTTATTCATGGTTTTAATTTAGGCCCAACTGTATGTGTATTTCCCTTTATCTTTTCTGTATGTGATATCTTTGTACTTTATGATGCTAATTGGTGCCCAAACCTCCCCTTTATCTGTCTCATTTCTCTATTGGTGAATAAACATACGAATAAGACCCAATACAAGTAGACAACTAACTCCATGACCACAATCTTAAAAGGAGAGAAAATGAAAATACGTTATTTTGAAAGATGGGTCAAGGGGTGCTCGCCGCTAAACTGCCGACAAACTCAATTAGCCTAGTCTGCTCTTAAAACACTCTTGCACTACGGAAGAAAAACCAAACTCAAAACTTCCCGAAGGGTTTGGTCAAGAATCATCATATATTTCAGTAGACATCAGCAGTATCAGTCCAGATCCCAGTGTGTGGGTAAAATTTTAAGGTCACTAGATCTCAAAGCTAATCTAATTGATACAAGCAGAGTATCTTGGCATCTTGTCGATATACCATTTTACGTAAAATGTAAGTTACGTCCCAGCCTTTCTGGATATTTAATCAGTTTCTTGCATTTTTACAACATTTCCGTAAAAACGAGGATTAGAATTACCCTTAGTAATAACCTGTTTGCGAGAAACACTATATTTAGATATCAAATGTTCATATCTATTATAAACTTCTTAAATATATTCAACAACTTATAAGATGTCTTTATTTAGCCAGCATATGGTGCACCTACAGAAGGTTCAGGAATTTATCATGCTTAAGTTTTCAATAGTATAACAAGAGTTGTCAGGAGACAACATAGCTCGCCGAGGATAAGAGGGACCTCAATGCACAAAAAATTAAAAGTTAAAGAAAGGTACCATCAGAAAGCTCTCATCATAAGGAAGTTACATACCAAAAATGAACAGCCTACCACTAAACAACTTGATTCTAGAAGCAACGTTAAAGTTTAAAAAAAACAGCCCTCTGGGCAAGGTCAAGGTCAAAATGTCTACAAATATGGTATCATTAGAAATTCTCATCATAAGGAAGCTACATACCAAATATGAACACCCTACCACTAAACAACTTGATTCTAGAAGCAACGTTAAAGTTTTTAAAAAATAGCCCTCTGGGCAAGGTCAAGGTAAAAATGTCTACAAATATGGTACCATTAGAAAGCTCTCATCTAAAGAAAGCTACATACCAAATATGAACACCATACCACTAAACAACTAAATTCTAGAAGCTAGGTTAAAGTTTTTAAAAATTGCGCTCAGGGCTAGGTCAAGGTCAAAATGTCTACAAATATGGTACCACTAGAAAGCTCTCATCATAAGGAAGTCACATACTAAATATTAACAGGTCTCAACTCCACAAGCCAGGTTAAAGTTTTGCTGACGCCGACGCCGGGGGTATGACAATAGCTCTCCGGACATTCGTCCCGGCAAGCTAATAAAGTGATACGATGTCATAAATAATTTCTTTTACATACGTGGACGATACATAAACGGGTCTAAATTTGAAATGTCTTCAATATATTACTTTTTAATGGTATGAACAAATTGCGATATCAAAATTACTCAACTATAAGTAGAGAATTGGAAAATAGCGTGTAAGGGGATACGTGGACGGAGGATATATTTATTGCCCTTTTTGTACTATAAATTGATGCGATGTCAATGTCCATTACACGTATGTTGACTGTCCTGTATACTAGTAATCTACTTTTAGTTGAAATGTCCATATATAATGTCAGTAATGCAAGATATGCTTACCACTCAGCTGCATCTTTTTGCACTTATACACGAAGAGAATTGTGGCTATTTAGATTTCCCTTCAAACTATATTGCAGCTGTACATGAACATTAGGTATGCCATCATATGCTGGGTTGTCCTGATTTTATGACAATCTAACTCATTTCCGTCTGTCATCCTATTTTATTATTCCTACAACTCGGCTGAAGTCTCTTTGTCAAAATATTGTTTTGTTTTTTCATTCGCTTATGTTGTGTGACCAAATATTTAAATTAACGATGGGCTGAATGTATATAGCACTGAGGTGCATGCCTTATTTGTATTCAGGTAGTAGATATATCGCCAGTAAAAATCGACTGAGCTACCTTAAATTTCTTTAGCTCATTCGGTACTGAGACTGGCTACGAAGTAAAAGGTCCAGGGCTCGATCCCCGAACGAAGAGGCACTGGTAGTAAAAATAGGAATGAATACCGAAAACGAATACCAAAGCAACAAGCAAGAGAGAAAACCGAAATTCAAAAATTCAAAGAGGTAACACAAAGGAGACAATTGGAATTAATAAAAACATATTATATCTATAAATAAGATAATAAACCCTACGAATGTTTATTGAAGTCTCCGATTTTAATTTTTAACTTTGAATGGTGCAATATATAATAATGAGTTTTTGATACACGTTTTAAGGGTTTGAGCAACCCATTTAAGGAAAAATGATTAGCATTCACCTCTGAAAACTTGTTACAAGAGAAAATTAATGTATAATAGTAGTTTTAACTAACTGATTATTTTCGAAGTAACCACAACACAGCTAGAAAGAGATTTTGTCAGCCCCTTTCGATAAATTCATTTTATCAACTGTTCAAATCTCTCGTTTCAAACAGTTTTGTTTAAAATGATATTTAACAAAAATGTCGAAAGGTTTAGAATACCTTGTCTAGTCGATTACTATGTCCTAATAATACGTAAAGATAGTTTTGACGTATTGCATTGCTGACGTCACAGCTAAAGTTGTCAGACATTGTGTCTAAAATTGGATCATGCGAACTTTTTTAGTTGGCGATATACTTATTAAGATTCTTCTAAATGCTGTCTTCTTGAATTTGATATCGTTGTGATTGTACTGATTTTCAAGGTTTTAACTTTTTTACAAAGAAAACAAGAATTGTTTATTATTAAGTTTGAAGTACGCGAGAGGCGGAGAGCGTTTCAAACATAAAAAATATCACAAAGTGATTTAAAAACATGCTTCAAAACCACATTAAAAGGCTAGAAAATGATAATCCGACAAATCATCTTAATGATCAGTCTGGAGTAACACAAGTATGTTTTATGATGGGCTTTGTACTGCACAGTTTTTTTTCCTGCTCATTATTATCATTTAGAGGACTTAAGCTGTAATCCGAGTATTAGGTATATAGTAGTTTTAGAACCGATTCAATAAATCTGTCCCCACCGTCAGATTGTGACGTGTATATTTTTTGTCAGCTTCTGTGTTATAGAAAACACAATGTCATCAAATGTGGAGGGAAACAGACAAATATTGTGTACATTCATACACAATGTAGCTTTTTGTCATCTTTTTACAAAGGAACTGTCAGTTATTGATGTAGAAGCAAACTATGAATCAGTCACAACATCACTGCATTTGATTGGTCAAGAAGATCAGGTAGGGACACATTTATTGAATCGACCCTAATACCTGCTCAAACCGGTGCTAGGGGCAGTCTGAACTTACTTTGAGGTATGAGCAAAGCTCATTGATGAACGCCTCATGGTGATTTCAAGATGGTGAACAACATTATAAGCGTTGTTCCATTGCTATTTTTACCGCCATGTATTTGTCTAGTGTGTGTTGCGTGTGCATTTACTCCATATCCTTTCAATGCATATTTTAGAAATATAATACCTTAAATACTGTTGGAAAAACAAGGAAAAGGAATTGCCATGACTAAAACATTGTCATTTGTACCAAAATCACCAAATGCAGCCTAAATGTAATTTATGACTCAACATGTCAAATGAACTTACAGTATTTGCAATTCTGTTCGACTGTCCAATTATTTTCACTGATTTTTTTGTGTGTGTTTTGCTTTGAGAGTAACATATTGTGCTCTTTATGGCAAAAATAGTAAGTATTATTAATCTTTATATACTGAAAATTGTAGCTTTTCCTCTTCTTTCCCATATAACCTTGACATTCTGGCATTTTGTATCAAAATATTTCTAATAATTGTTTCAGAAAAACAAACCTGTTCTTTTCGTAGTGTCAGTAGGCAGATTGTTTTGGTAGTTTAATTTTACATTAACAGTTAGTGAAGAAATCGTTGGAATTTCTAATTGAACTTCGATGATGTTTTGAATCAATATCTCAATACGAGTTTCACATGGCATTACATTTGTTTGCATTAAAATCAAACGTAAATTACAGATGACCTAGATCTACATGTAAATGACCTGACCTAATCAATATTGAGATATTATTGACAATAATAATTATTTAATATTCTAATATCGTTTCTTCTACTCAATACAAAATATACCATAGATGGTTTTATAACGAATTGAACCCCGTGTACCATATACTACATATACCACAAATACACACAAACTAATCAATGTATAACAATAGGCTGTATTGATTAACGATTACCTTGAAGTGATGGTCCGTCCATTCCCTTACATCTCAGTCTCTTCTTTTTCTCAAGTCAATAATCCATGCCATTTTTAACACTTGGTCTATAAACAACAATAAATTGATCGTTAACAATTTGTTTAAAAAGATCAGTATTAATGCATATGTAAAAGAATTAGGGAAATATAAATAATGCTAGTCTTCCTCCAGATTATCCATGGCGTCGAGTTTTTCAAGATGTACTTGTTATTTATATTGAAAATCAAAGTGCATCTGTTTGACGTAACATCGTAAGGTACTGAACTTCAGGTAACATCGTTGCAATGCATTATTACTGTACCTGTGATGCAGTAAATAATCACTGAAAAAATTAACACAAATTCTGATTACACAAATGGTTTTATGCTCGAAAATATAACCATATCATATATTTTTACGAAAGTATGAAAGTTTAGCGTTACTCATTTTGGTTAATCCGTTCACAATCAACATTAACTCGTCGTGAGGTATCATACGTCAGTCTGTGAATTAAAACCAAGGGAGACAATCAAAATGTCGACTTGGAGAAGTTTATTGATTGTTCATCGTGTCTTCCAGCTTAATCAATAATAGAATGTTTACTTCTCTACAAAATATGATATAAAGAAATGTAATATTTGGGTACAGATGATGGCGCGTAAATACAATGTGGTAAAGTACAGCAATTGTTTGTAGCCAAAATAACGCCATTTTGGCTTGTAGTATTGACCGGAAGAAATCATAAGAGTAATGTTTTTGTAATCGTCTGTTAATATTAAATACCGGAAATTAACTGGATGACATTGATTAAAAACATTTCAGAAGTTCCAAAGTATATTGAAACTGGCCAAAATAACAAGTTCTATAGACAAGATCGACAGTACTCAAACATCAGGAACTAATCAATGGCACAGTGGGAAGAGGGATATCGAGTGAGTACAAAACTAAACATGGTACCCTATGCATTGCTGACACGGGGGGGGAGTGGGGCTGTAAGGTAGTTCCAACCTCTGAATGAAAGTAATGATAATTTCATTAAAATATTCTGAACTAGCAGGACTTAATAAGCAAGTTATAATAATAGGTTCATGCGGTTTAATTTGCGATACAAGTAATCAAATATTTTGCGGGAAATTCCCATTTATATGCTATTGGGTTTTTAAAAATCGAATGAAGGAATAATGTCAATTTCTTTAAATTTTGTGCTAAAACCCTTAAAATATAACATGAAAAAATGGTGTTCATTGGCAAAATATTGTACTTGCTATGATATGGAGAAAGAAAAGTCCGCATATCCGACCAAGTGTCAGAAATCAACGGCGGGAACTACCTAAAACTGTTGACCTAAGAACAATGTCTATTAACCTATAAACAATTTGAGTAAAGAATAGTCCATGGCGTTTAAAGAAAGAATTTCAACACGTGAAAACTAAAACGTGTTGGAAAACGTAACGAATCCTTATAAAATATATATTGAAGCATAACATTTTTTTTCAGTAAGTAATGGATTCAATAATGGCATATTAAGTTGCGTAGCTCGAATTCGCAATAAAGAACCGGCCATTGATGGTGAACATGAAATTATTAACCCCTACATCCTACAACACATATAGGTATAGAATAACGGGAAGCTACAGACTTTTTATCTTGCTTAATTTTCTGAAAAGGCATATAATTTAGAATTCATCGATAAATATACGATAGTGCAGAATAACAGTATTACCTATCGCTGATCTTTTGATTTGCAGCTAACATCAGTATCGGTAATAAATAAGTACCGCATATATATATATATATATTCCTCTAGAGATGAGCCCAAAATTGTAAATTCTGCAAATTTGTGTCAGCAAAGTCTTGTTGTAACTGCTTTATGGCGTCGTGAAAAGGGAAGTAATTCACTGATGCCAACAATGGCGTTTCGACGGTGATTTGTTTGCTGAGGGGGAGAAAAATAATCATGCACTAGTGAGAGAGTCAGACAAAAAAATAGATTTCTGGCGTCTCGGAGTCAGCAAGCTTCGTCCGAGTACTTGAAATCTTACCCTTTGGTGTCTTGATATTTTTCTGTCTGACCACAGGGACTTGCTCACGGCTTAGAAAAAAAAAATGTTTACTATCAAATATGAATCTCGAAGAAAAAACCATGTGTTTTTTCTCCGAGATTCATATTTGATAGTAAACAATATTTTTTTCTAGGCCGGGAGCAAGTCCCTGTGGTCTGGCCCTCGCCCAAATGTTAGATTCTTATAATCTACAATCATGAATATCAATAACAATGTCACTCGTGTCAATCAACGCTGTGGATGAAATTCGTTGCGGAACAAATTCAGCAACTCGTTTAATCCTTCTACGTTGTTCGGCACTCATAGCAATTTTAATTGATTTTCACGACGGTCAATTAGTTATACTATAAATATTGCACCAATGCAAATACAATTTCAATTAAATTTGGCGACGTCATAGACATAAAAAAAAATCCCTTCATTAACAAAACTTTTAGCAAAGGAGTATTTCGTGAATATTGGGGAATATTATCCCTCAAAGAATAAGCTGGTGCAATATAAAATCCGGCTCGGGAAAATATTATACAATTACAGCCTTTTGATGAGGTCAATACATGTTTTTATCGACCTTATTCATATATCGACCGAGGACGAAGTCCATAACAGGTCCATATTTAACATTTTGACTTCGTAAGAAGTCCATAATTGATACATATTCATCCAATGATCCCATAATATACAGGTATATGAATGAGTGTGGATACCAACACACGGGTGTACAAGTGTCAACAAGCCTGGTTTCGAAGTGTTCTTAAAAGCAACAGCAATCATGAATCATTATCACAAGATAAAGTAGATTTTACACTAAACACTCTTAATTTCTAAGAAAATATGATTTCTATGAACATATTTTGAATATAAAAGATTATCACGAACTTTTCCGTGATACAAACACCACTTCCTTAATTGTAGAAAATTTAAGTCACCTTTTTTGTGAAAAATGTTACTGTGCATTTTCTCTGGGACGTACATGTACATTTTGAAAAACACGGCCAATCTTCAATTTTATTAAACTGTCGAGCTTTATATAAACTGTATGCTCTTTATTTTTCTTCGACATGGTGTACTTATAGATAAGATTATACCTCAAGTGTTCACTCTGTTTATAAATATTATCTAAATTTATGTAAATTCAAAAACCAAAGGCTTAGCTCCATCCAGCTCCCTCCATCGTAGTTTTTTTTCTTAGCTATATGTGATATTACTGATTATTCGGATTTTGTTTGGTTTTATATCTCCGTTCTAAAAAATGAGTCACTGTATTGGCTGGTGGAAGAGGCAGTTTATAATTTAGGAGGCCCAGTGTCCTCTGTGGTCTTTTAATTTGTTATAGTAAGTAGTAAGTCTATAGTTTTTGTTGGCTGTTTTTATTCGTCTTTGCTTAAGAAGTTAGATACCAAAGCTGGCCAAAATAACCGTCGACAGCTATCTACATTTTAATTGTTTCTATGTTTGATAACGCATCTATCTATCTGTTGTTTTCATTATTGCAATCAAAATTCACTAACATTTTATTCATACATTACTGGTGACTTCAAGATGAAGAACAGCAATAAAAGCATTGTTCTATTGATTGTTTTTACTATGTGTTTGTAGAAATTTTGTCTCCATATTCCTTCATTGATTATTACCTGTTTATCAAAACAACGGCAGTAGAATACCGAAGGAACAAAGCACAAGATTACACAAATCAAAGTCCAGAGACAAGGCAAAAGCAAGAACACCAAAAGACGGAAGACCAAAGACACCACATGCCCACAAAACACACGAACGTTACATATACAACACAAAAAACTAAAGCACTAACTGTGTGAACTCTCAATAAACAAGAGTGACATCAGGTGCCCCGGAAGGGTAAGCATGTCCTGCTCTGTGCACATCAAAATCACAAGAAACCTAGGCAAACCTCTCTGACCAGATTTACATTAATTTTATAACCTATTTGCTGGTGAAAAACAAATGAGTGAAACGGGCTCTCTTATATTAACAAATACAATAGCACGGCATTATTTGATGAAACCAAAATATATTTACTTTGTTTAGTACGAAATTTGTTACCACCAATTTTAATTCTAAAACTTGTATATCCCCACCACCAACAAAGAAGGGAAAAACTCCCAGTAAAAAAAATTGACGTTCGCAACGTGTATTCAACTTCTGTCTATTTTGTATTATTTAGATGACAAGTAATATTTGTTCCTTAATATCTAAAATGCAACTACTTTTCTTATTAATTATTATCACTTTTTTTTATAAATTTTTAATTTTTCTAGGATTCGAAATGGTTTTCCCATGTGCAATTCATTATGATATTGTAGTAACGTGATGTTCCTTTCCGAGCAGTACGATTTCGTACCGAGTACATTTGTACATGTATGCATTTAAAATGAATGTCGTTGGGTATATTATTGTACTATACACATGTATATAACCACTGTAAATTGGTGTAATGGCCTATTTGACAACTAATTTCAGTACAGTTACGTTTTTATGACCAAACACCAAGCTATGTGTAAACGTGGTCAGGAGAACAAACAACTAAAAAGAACTTAACGAAAAACCACAATCAGCAAAGGACAGAAATTTGCTCATGTGAAGTTACATTTTAAAAATTGCTAAATGCTTCAAAGAATTCCAATAAGTGCCCAAAAAATAAGTGCCCAACGTTTTCTTATGGAACAACGGTGGTAGAATACCGTAGGAACAAGGGAAGTGATGAAACAATGCACAAAGATAACCACCATACACTAAATAGACAATAAACCATTATGAGGTGTTCCGAGGAGTTAAGGAAACAAATGAAAAGATGTGCATAAAGAGTAAATGGAACCCATTTATTGTTGTTCTACATCTGGAAGTCACAATGAGCTCCAAATATGATCTAACAGAATTCTTCTTAATCAGTGCGTAGATTTGACGGTTATATAACTGTAATGTTTGTTAAAAAAAAACTATGGCAAATAGTATACAGAAGGCTGATTAAATCTTCTCACCTTTTAAGGACAAATTCATCACGAACGGCACATTTTTTTTAAAACTAGCGTCAAACCTTTATCTTAATCAATAGAAAGGGTGTCGAGAAAGCATAAATTTCTCCAAAACAATTTCCTCTCGTTCTATATTTATTGCTATCACGACATAATAACTTTGCTTCTACAAAGTAGAGAAAGTATTTTGCTATATATAAACAGTAAGATGTTTCGTCACTGACGATAAAATAATGCTCTCATATTGGTCAGTATATTAACAGAAGGAAACAAATAACTGTAGGTTAACCAAAGCTTCCTTGTTATATAAGTGTGAAGTACTACGAATGTCCAAGAAATATGACTTTGATTGAATTTTTCCATACTTTAAGATAACGAAGTGCTGAAATTTCATTTAATTTTATATTTGAAGATGATCATTTTGACAATTTATATCGCTCCAATGAAGTTAAATGGAAGTCCGGCAACCTCCACAATGGAAATATGTTAAGAAAACTAGAATAGCTCAAAGAACCTGAATAACCTAAAATTAAAAATTAATGACAAATCGTTCACAAAAGCTGCTCTTGCATCTTATACTGATATAAAATGCTTGGTTGAAGCTCATTGTACTCCGTATTACAAGTGCCAATACAAGTTATTTTGGTGGAGTTTATCTGTTAAGTCATACTGCACGGGTGATTCGCTCACAAACTAAATAAAGCCGGACATAACGTTTTTGAGTGAACATCGATATTTTTTTTCAAAAATAACTTTTATTTCTTAATACTTACAACAAAATTAACTTAAACAAGTGTTGTCAGTGTAAGACTGCATTAGATTACCCCAGCACTTATCAATCGGCAACAAGCCTTTATGTAGACATGTTGGTGTCAATGAAATGACACCTTAAGGTGACATAAGCGCCTCTTCCGACGAACGTTATAAATTTGCTTTAGAATGAACATAAAATAATTTTAATTTTCACTTTAAATTATCGTCGTTTCAAACTATATCCTACATTTTTTCTGAAAAATTGATATTATGTTGTCAAAGAAATTTCTGTTTTATTGATATAATTTTTTTATAGGATCACCGAGTTTGTTTTCGTGGTATAGATCGCTGAATAGGTGTTCATCTTTCAAATCACGCCTAAAATCATAACATTTTTGGCCTGCCTATTTGATGTTCAACTATTTATACCGGCGAAATTATTTCGGTGACCCTATATAAAATTTACACAATTAAAATGGTTTAAAACATATTCTTTTCACGGGCACCAATCTCACAACTCATAACATTTTGTAATGAAAGAAAAATCGTGATGATAATATCCTGTTATGAGTGATGATATCGAGGTCACCATAACTGATAGATTTTTCCATCGGTAATATTTCAAACATAAAAATAGCTAAACCGATTTTAATTCACCTTGGAATTTAGCTTCATTAGATGCACTTGCATGTAAAATTTCATCGAAATCCGGAAACTTTGCTATTTACGTACCTATTACCTTAAAATATAAAGTTTCATGTGCATTCGGTGAGTTTACTAATTTCAGGATTTGTTTTCTAGAAAATTTCAATATCTTGGGTCGTTTCAACAGCTGATGTACCACATGCATAACATTCAAAAACAGTAAGGTTGCCTAAATTGATGCTAGAATAATATAAATTATGTCTTCGGATACAAGATATAAGGAAAATAGCTATAGTAGGGTTAGTATCCCATATATTTGTAAATGCAATCTCCAAATAAGACAGGACCCTTAAGAAGTATTAGTAGAGCACAAAAGGGCACACACATAATTTGATAACATGTTGCTTAAACTACCCTGAATGAACTATCGAAACGAGACACTTGGGTTAACTTTCGATCTTTTTTTTTGCATTTATCTAAAAACAAAGTCCGGTGAAAAATGAGCTTGAACTTAGATCCTAAGTATTTAATAGGTAATGGGTATCATATTCTCACAACCAATTTATCAAACAGGTTATACTTACCACATTCTTTGATTGTTGTATCTTAAGAAATTTCCTTTACTGGAAAGTATCTGATAACATTTACAAAATACCTGTACATGTAATAATTTTGATTAATGTCAAAATTGCATTTGGATGATAACATTTTCATGTAAATTGCTACATGAAAATATGCCATCGTGCATTATTCGGACTTCATCTCACACTTGGAATCATTAAGCAACAGTACTTCTGGAAGCACTTAAGTTTGTCATCTTTTTATTAAATTAAGATGCCAAATGTGCCCTTGTCTTTCAAAATGTCTACCTGGAATATCTTTTTTTTTAACTTTATGTTCTCCAAGTTTGATATTCTTAATTTTAGCAAAAGGAAGGGTATATATATTATTTTCAAAACTCACTGAATTTGAATTAATAAGTTAGGGTAAATTTAGTTTCTGTATATTTTCGACAAACGAGACTGTCTGTGTCAGAAGTATGGGTCGCGTACAACAATGCAAAAAGGTTGATGCTCATGACACATATAAAAATATATATTAAGAATAAAACATTAAATACAATAACTTACTACTGTGTCTAGACAGATCGAATTACTGTCATGTTTAATATTTAAGAGAAGCAATGATGTATTGCATGCTAAAAAAAATGTTTTGGGACATTCCAATACGTGTATGTTCAAGACATACAAAGTCACGTTTTTGTCAAAAAGGGCTTCGTACATCTAATTTTCGAAAACAGCAAAGTTTATACCCGTTTTCCCAAAAATTTGTGTAATAGTGGAATATTTACATTGTATGCATACAGAAACTGCCCTCAGGAAGAAATTAATATCCCAAATTGTCAACTGCACTAAGATCATTTCTCCGACTGCTTTTAGCATTTGACAATTTTGGATATTCGCCGATTCCATGGACCGTTATTGTTTTATTTACCGAAGAAACACAATTTTATTCAATTTTTACACAAAATATACCGGTACTTCCCATAAAACATGATAAAGTTATAAGTTATTCAATAGACGTTGAAACTTTTCGGGTTAATCGCCGTTGAATGCTAGGGTTATTCCATGGACGACGGCACTCTGTGGGGTTATTCACCGATGAATAATAAGGTAGCTTCACGCACTTCTGGAGGGTATTTCTCGGCGAATAAAAGGGTTATTTGCCGCTCGCAACAATTGAGAGCAGAACTATCCAGATTATTTCATGTCATTTGATTATGTCTCAACCAATAGAATTTACTCTTCATGATGTAAGGTGAGCTCTCATTTACTGAGTCAATTTCCGTTTTTGATTTGATTGGTACGAAACGCAAGACAGAGCGTACTTAAACATCCCAGGGCACCCTTCTTACCTGCGTTTACTATGTTTCAGTATAACGCCAAAAGTTTTGTCATAATTTGTTTGTTCCTGGTCTATAATTTAGACAAATTATGACAGATTCAGAAAATATGTTATCAAATAATATCGTGTAAAAAGGTAGGAATTATCATTGATAGTATGAAAAGGCAAAATATTATTCGCAGAATTAAAACAAAAAACAAACCTCAGCGTTGGGGATCATAAAACCCTATTAAAAAGTTTTCTCATCAATAAAGCTTGATAAATTTATTACCAGTCGTAAGTTATTCATTATCAGAAAATTACTTACTAATTGTCTCTGGTATATAAATTTATTGTGTAAATGTTGTTTCACTAGGTAGCCAGCGGTAATTAATTTTTCCCAAATACAGAAAAAAAGCAATAAACCAAATAAGGTGCTAACAAAGTCAATACCTAACAGAAAAACACCGTAAACAACGGTCATTATCCATCCTTTCCATAGTGATTCATCACCTTATTCTCATGAAGATAATCCTATTAGCCGTCGACAAATTATGTTTGGCGGTATGGGTGTGAAAGAGTTTTTTTTTTTTGCATTTCAAACTGGTCTGATTCTTGAACATCTTAAACCTTGTCATGTCCAGGAGATATCTTATTTAATCCTCGTTTTTAAGGATATATGTTAATGACTCCTTGTTTTTTAGCTCACCTGAACCAAAGGGTCAGTGTGAGCTATTGCCATCACTAGGCGTCCGTCGTCCGTCTGTTAACTTTTCACATTTTTATCTTTTCCTCTGAAACCAGTGAAGCAAATTCAACCAAACTTTACAGAAATGATGTATGGAAGGTCTTTAACAAAGATTGCTAATTGTATTCTGATCCGATTAAAAACATGGCTACCAGTGCGGAAATTAGGTTTAACATTGGACCCTTTGGGAAAAAATCACATTTTAAACTTTTCCTAGCTTTGAAACCACTGAAGCAAATTCAATCAAACTTTATAGGAATGATGTGTGGGAGGTCCTTAACACAGATTGCTCTTTTCGTTACAATCCGATAGATAGCATGGCCGCCGGTACCGAACATGGTTTAACATTGGACCCTATGGGAAAATCACATTGTCATCTTCTCCTCTGAAACCTCTGAAGCAAATTCAACCGAACTTTACAGAAATGATGTACGGAAGGTACTATGCAAACATTGCTCATTTCATTCCCATCCGACAAAAAACATGGCATCCAGTGCAGAACATAGTTTTACATTGGAGCTAGGTATGAGATAACCATCCTTTTAATCACCATCTCGGAAACTATTCAAACATATTTAGCTAAATGAATAGAAAGTCCTTTGCAAAAATTATTCATTTGAATAGGATAAAAAAAAAGAAAGAAAAAAAACACACACACACACAGGTGATAATGGAGACCCTAGCTAAACATTAGAACCCGTTGGTAAAATAACATCATTTTTGGTCATGCATGGCATAGAAGTATTTAGTCAGGTGAGCGATACGGGCTTATTCTCTGAGACTCTAGTTTCCAACTCGAAATCAGCTAGTTTACTTTACCCTTTCTCTAACCTTAACTTGTATAAATAAGTACAAGGGATTAGTGGAAAGCTATACAACATTATACATATTTCAAAACATTTTCCTTATATTCGTGAAACAACGACAGTATAATAAGTAAACGAAGAAACAAGGCAAGCGATGACCACAAAAATCGAACAGAGAAAAACAAAGACAAAACAAGAACGTGAGACAGCTACAATGCAAGGAAATAAAAAGACGACTTTAAAAACTAAGACACTAATAGTGTGAACTCCCATGAAAACCGGGAGTGACATCAGGTGCTCCGTAAGGGTAAGCATGTCCTGCTCTGCTAGCGGCACCCGTCACACCATCAGTGAGTCAATCCAGAGTTATGTCAAATTCGTGAAGATGTGAAATCTAGTTGGAAATGCCCGTTTTCATTTGGGACACAGACACGTCATATGTGTCAATTATGGCATGGTGACGGCAATACAATTTCTGAAGGGTTGATAGTAACAAAGGCTGAACAAATCCCAGACAAAGCAGCTTTTGGGATAGTGTTTTTGCTCTATTCAAAAATCACTGTATAGACTACATGCTCTACATGCTCATGAATATCGAAATGTTACAAATTTAACAAAAATGGCAGATTAATGTATATATTTTCTTTTAATTTTCATTATTTTTTTTTTATTAAGGTATCGAGTTTGTGTAATCTGATCCTCAAAACTAATCTTTAACCAAATAGACAATAATGACTGTTGAATCCTTGTACAAATATCTGATGTGAACCTGTCCTTTAGGGCAGTTTTGACAAAGAAAAAAAAAGACAAAGTATTTCAAATGTCGAACTTGTCACTTTTTTTATACTTTTTTATTGCTGTATACGTTCTGTATAACCTAAAATTCAACCATCTTTAACCAAACTTGTGTACCGACAACAATATACTTCTTTTAACATTAACAATGATAGGATATAGAGTAAATGCAAATGGAACAAAGCCTTTACAAATACATTGTATGGCTAAGCAATGGAACAATGCTTTTATTAATGTTCTTCATCTTGAAGTCGAAGTCACCATGAGGCCTTCAACAATGACATTCTTTATAGTGAAATGGAATAAAAAAGATAACAGGACACACCTACAATGGCCGAAAAACATAGCCACATGCCAGAAAGTAAATAGGAACTGCACAAGAAAAAAAAAACCACAATAAAAATACAAAAGACAAACATAAACAACGATAGGAACTCGGGACAGCCGGACTTGGTACCGGCACTAGCAAAAGCCAGCGGTAGGGTTAAACCGGTTCAAGACGGCCCCTAGCATCGGTTTGAGCAGAATTCATTACTAGATGTCGAGCAAAGCTACACCCATGTCTTTTTACCCATTGATCCATGCATGCAGGATCGTCAACAAACATAAATTTAACTGGCAAAGTCTTCTTATGATCGTTGTCATCCATTGCCCCACAAAAAGACTAATAGAAGACGATAACAACATTCAAAAACCCAACAGGCATTCATCGAGCCAACAGTAAGAAAACCTGGCGTAATAAAATCATTAGACGTGGGAAAAATATGTGGTCAGAATAAAATAATTTGAAAAATGTGGGAATATATTTCAGTACATAAATATCGATAGCAAAATACTTCTGTATCTCTTTATTGACAACAATATACTCTCAACCTCTATATTGACAACAATATACCTCTGTGCCTCTATATTGACAACAATATACTTCTGTACCTCTATATGGCCAACAATATGCTTCTGTACATTTAAATTGACAATTATATACTTCTGTACATCTAAATTGACAATACAGTACACTTCTGTACCTCTATATTGACAACGATATACTTCATTCCCTCTATATTGTCAACAATATACTTCTGTACCTCTGTATCGACAAAAATATGCTTCTGTACCTGTATATTGACAACAATATACATCTGTAACCTCTATATTGACAACAATACACTTTTATACCTCTATATTGACTACAATATACTTCTGTACCTCTATAATGACAACAATATACTTCTGTACCTCTTTATTGACACCAATGTACTTCTGTGCCTCTATATACACAATAATATACATCTGTACCTCTATATTGACAACAATATACTCTCTTCCTCTTAATTGACAACAATGTACTTCTGTGCCTCTATATACACAATAATATACATCTGTACATCTATATTGATAATACATTACACTTCTGTACCTCTAAATGGACAATAAAATACACTTCTCTACCTCTTTATTGACAACAATATGCTTCTGTACCTCCATATTGACAACAATATACTTCAGTACATCTATGTTGACAATACAATAGACTTCTCTACCTCTTTATTGAAAAATAAACTTATGTGCCTCTATATTGACAACAATATACTTTTGTACCCATATATTGACAACAATATACTTCTGTACTTTCATATTGACAACAATATACTGATGTACCTCTATATTGACACCAATATACTTTTATATTATTAATAAGATATCGTTTGAGAAATTTGATTAGTGGAGAAATGATCACATGACCAACTGAATTTTTAGAGATTGACTAGAACACAGTATATCAAAACGTTATATCGCATGTTACTTAAAATAGAAATACATATCGCATGTTTCTATGAATGTTTGATATCTTGTTAATTTATTTTATGTATTTTTTTCAAGAATCAATTACATGTACATACACACTGTAATTATTTTATAGTGCTAATTAACTTTTTAATAAATTAATTTTTGAAATATTTCAACTTATTTTTTTAAATATTTCAACTATATCTTGAATTTGATAATTTAGACAAAAGATAAAAATGTTCTTTTCAGTGTTCATGTAAAATAATAATATAATAATTGCAGTCTGTGTATGAGGTCGATACGATGTTATATCGACCTGCAAAAGCATATCGACCTCGGATTTCATTCTCGGTAGATATGCTTTTCCCAGGTCGATATAACATCGTATCGACCTCATACACAGACTATAATTGTATAGTACCTCTATATTGACAACAATATACTTTGTACCTTTATATTGACAACAATATACTTCTTTACATCTAAATTGTCAATACAATACACTTCTGTACCTCTATATTGACAAAAATATACTTCTGCACATCTTTATTGACAACAATATACCTCTGTGCCTCTATATTGACAACAATATTCTTCTGTACATCTAAATTGGCAATACAATACACTTCTGTACCTCTATATTAACAAAAATACACTTCTGCACCTCTATATTAACAACAGTATATTTCTGTACCTCTATATTGACAACAATATATTTCTGTACCTCTATATTGACAACGACATACTTCTGTACCTCTATATTGACAACAATATACTTCTGTACTTCCATAATGATAACAAAATACTTCTGTACCTCTTGATTGACAACAATATTCTTTTGTACCTCTATATTGACAACAATATTCTTCTGTACATCTAGATTGACAATACAATACACTTCTGTACCTCTATATTAACAATAATACACTTCTGTACCTCTATATTGAAAACAATATACTTCTGTACCTCTATTTGGACAACAATATAATTCTGTACCTCTTTATTGACAACAATATACTTCTGCACCTCTATATTGACAACAATATACTTCTTTACTTCCATATTGACAACAAAATACTTCTGTACCTCTATATTGACAATAATATACTTATGTACTTCCATATTGACAAAAATATACTTCTGTACCTTTATATTGACAACAATATACTTCTGTATCTCTATATTGACAACAATATACTCTCTACCTCTTTATTGGCAACAATGTACTTCTGTGTCTCTATATACACAATAATATACATCTGTACATCTATATTGACAATACATTACACTTCTGTACCTCTAAATTGACAATACAATACACTTCTCTACCTCTTTATTGACAACAATATGCTTCTGTACCTCCATATTGACAACAATATACTTCATTTTATCAATGTGGACAATACAATAGACTTCTCTACCTCTTTTTTGACAACAATATACTTATGTGCCTCTATATTGACAACAATATACTTTTGTACCCATATATTGACAACAATATTCTTCTGTAATTCCGTTTTGACAACAATATACTTTTGTACCTCTATATTGACAACAATATACTTTGTACCTTTATTTTGACAACAATATACCTCTGTAGATCTAAATTGTCAATACAATACACTTCTGTACCTCTATATTGACATTAATATACCTCAGTACCTATATATTGACAACAATATACTCTCTACCTCTTTATTGACAATAATGTACTTCTGTGCCTCTATATTGACAATAATATACATCTGTATATCTATATTGACAATACATTACACTTCTGTGACTCTAAATTGACAATACAATACACTTATCTACCTCTTTATTGACAACAACATGCTTCTGTACCTCCATATGGACAAGAATATACTGCAGTACTTCTATGTTTACAATACAATAGACTTCTCTACCTCTTTATTGACAACAATATACTTATGTGCCTCTTTATTGACAACAATATACTTTTGTACCCATATATTGACAACAATATACTTCTGTACTTCCATATTGACAACAGTATACTTTTGTACCTCTATATTGACAACAATATACTTTTGTACCTCTATATTGACAACAATATACTTTTTACCTTTATATTGACAACAATATACTTCTGTACATCTAAACTGACAATATAATACACTTCTGTACCTCTATATTGACAACAATATACTTCTGTCCCTGTTTATTGACAACAATATACTTTGTACCGTTATATTGACAACAATATACTTCTGTACCTCTATATTGACAACAGTATACTTCTTTACCTCTATATTGACAACAGTATACTTCTTTACCTCTATATTGACAACAGTTTCTTTACCTTTATCTTGACACCAGTATACTTCTGTACCTCTATATTGACAACAATATACTTGAGTAGCATTATATTGATATTAATATACTTCTATTACTTCCATATTGACAACAATATACTTCTGTACCTTTATATTGACAACAATATACTTCTGTACCTCTATATTGACAACAATACACTTCTGTACCTCTATATTGACAACAATATACTTCTTAACCTCGATATTGACAACGATATACTTGTTTACCTCAGACATTAGGATAAGTGTCATCTGCACAAAATATACCAAGGATATTCGTCCTTGCTTATACAGAGAGTAATCATATACATTTTGTATTAATTAGGTTTTTTTTCAAACGTTGTATAAAACGGATCCAGGAATGAGGGGGTTACAGGGAAAAGGGAGACTGGGAAAAGAGAAACTGGAAAAAGGGGCGGGAGAAAGGAGACGAAAATGGTCAAGAAAGACATGAAAGAGAGAAACTGAATGGAAAAAGGAAATAGAAGCTGGAGAGGCCTGACGAAAAGCATTGAAGAAACTACAGAGGTGAGGGATAAAGGAGAAAGGGGTGAGAGAAAGGAGCAAAGGGCGGGAAAGATTAAGAAAGACACCAACTTGCCTGTCCCCTCAGAATTGCCCTTTGTGGAATATTTGTTTTCATCATTAATGATGAACCCATTTTGTATGTCACGCCGTATTTATATTTATTTCTTCTTTTAATATCCCATAAAATTTAAAAGATATCTCATTAACTTTATAAGATATCTCATAAGGTTTATATTATATCTTATTTATATACTTTCTAAGATATCCTATTTATTTCATGACATATCTTATAAACTTAATGAGATATCTTAGGGAGCAACCATTTGATTTTTATGGGGGAAGAAACAACTGATCCTGGATTTGTTTTCACTCAATTTTTTAGCCTGACAATTTTTTTCTCACTCGAAGTAATCCTGTCATTTTTTTCAGCCAAGCCAGAAATTTTGCCTCATATATGTCATCCTGGTTATTTTTTGCAGCTTCCTCCTGTCCTGATATTTTTTTTCGCCAAATTTCTGATCCTGGATTTGTTTTCGAATTCCTTCCTTGCCCCCATGCCACCCCCCCCCCNATGATGAGTTGTACCGTGTAAGCTATTTTCAGGTTTGTTGCGCTACTACTTCCTGTTTACCGATACATTGGTATGTTGATACTTGGCCTAAATTAAGTTTTTTGAATAACATTAAAAGACGCAGTTGACTTTAAAGATCAGCCTTTTATTTAAACTTCTTATTATATTGGGCATGCGGGGGTATTCATTTGTGGCCCAGTGGACCACAGTACCTCTAGTTTTTTCTAAGCTCATTTTTTTTCAATTTTTCAGAAATTTTCTTTAAATTCCTATCAATTTTAGTGAAAATCAATAGCTAAAGATTCTGTGTAACCGGAGAGCATGAATCTCCTAACAAAATTGACTAATGTCAACTCCGGGGATCGAATCCGAGATCTCTAGCACTTCAGCCAGCCACCTAACCAAATGATCATGAGCTACATAAATATTCCGTTAGGGACCGACCATTTAACCTGAAGGGGGGCCGTGGGTTATGGTTTTTTTTCTGGACAGAATATTTTTTGTTCGCGCAAAGCGCGAAAAAATTTATTTATTTTTTTCACGTGTATCAACAAAATATTTTTTTCAAAAATAAAAAATAAAACCCTTCCTTCCTCCCCAGATTTTTTGCTACAGGTGGGTGAGAATCTACAAATTAACTTGATAGTGCCGAAGGTAAGATATAGTTATATAAATAATTCATAAGATATCTTATATATATTTATATTATGAGATATCTTATAAACTTTATATCTCATATAAGCTAATTAAGTTTATAAGATATCTTATATACTTTATACTGAAGCACGGACTATACATTACAATTATTGTAATGTATATATAGTCCCTGACTGAAGATATATTATAAAGTTTATAAGATATCTTATTTATTTTATAAAACATCTTATAAAGTTTATAAAATATCTTATAAACTCTTCATTTTATGAGTTATCTTATAAAGTTAATAAGATATCTTGTAAAAATAGAAGATATCTTAAATAATTTATAAGATATTTTGAAAGTTGAATAAATGTAAATATGGTTTGTCATAAATCGACACACTCTTTTTTCCTGCAACATAAGCAGCTTCATCATGCAGAAGCATGTATCTCTATTTAAAAGATTTCTGCTTAAATGTTAGCCGCCCTTCATTTGTCCATTGCATGTGAATGATTTTACGGAATTGAAACGGAGTTTAAACCGACAATGATTCATTGAAAAATTATGCAAGTCTATTTCCGGGTGTTGGTTTTGCGATGTGAAAGAAAACATTGAACATTTCTTGATTGATACAAATATGTCCGACCAACTAGGTGAACATTATATTGATTTAAATTGAAAACGATACAATATTTGTCATATGAAATTCTTGGAATCTTTCACACTCCCTTTTATTTGTATTTAAGATTCCAAGTCAGGTAGGCCGTTGGGCTGTTGGGAGCTAAAGATTCTGTGTAACCGGAGAGCATGAAGAATCTCCTAACAAAATTAACTAATGTCAACTCCGGGGATCGAACCCGAGATCTCTAGCACTTCAGCCAGCCACCTAACCAAATGATCATGAACTACATAAATATTCCGTTAGTGTTAGGGACCGACCATTTAACCTGAAAGGGGGGGGGGGCGTGGGTTATGGTTTTTTTTCTGGACAGAAATTTTTTATTTTTTTCACGTGTATCAACAAAATATTTTTTTCAAAAATTAACATTATTTTTTGGGGGCAAAAAGCCTCCTTCAGAAATTTTTTTTTCATCATGTTGGCAGCCAAAATATTTTTTTCACATAAAATCAGATCCAAAATATTTTTTTTTGAAAAAAACCATAGCCCCCCCCCCCTTCAAGTTAAATGGTCGGTCCCCTAGCTCAGTCCATTTTTACTGGCTATATATCTACTAGTACTACCTACTACAACGTAGGTAGGCTGTCCTGTCACACTTCACCCTGCCTCGAGAGTCATCATACTTGCTATGTATGACTCTCAACACAAATATCACACACAAACCCTGGTAAGCTCCTTCTAACCATCGTGGGTTTTTTGCTGGACGCCAAATGTAACAGGAGAGCATGAATCTCCTCACAAAGTTGCAATGTGTCACCACCGGGTATCGAACCCAGGACCTCTAGCACTTCCGCCAGCCACCTAGCCGAATGAGCTAAAGAAATATTCTGTTAGCTCAGTCGATTTTTACTGGCTATATATCTACTACCTACTACAACGTAGGTAGGCTGTCCTGTCACACATGAATCTTAACAAACTCAACAATATGGCTACAATGTTGATGTGGTTTTATACATGAGCAAAGCAAAATTAAGGAAAAATATGGTGTTAAGGCTGGCACTACATAGCTATGCAATAATTAAATTACCTTTTCAAGAAAATAAGGTAAAAACTTACCTGACAAACATGACAAAAGCATTGCATTTTTTTCCATTTCTCACAACATCAAACATCCAAAATAAAACTATCCTGCATGAGTTGTTTGAAATAGTCCCGTGAGTATTGTTATTAAACACTTTGTCCTTGTTGATTTAAATGCATAACTTACCTGTACACATAGGCATGGTAGGTGTCGTCTCGAACTGTTTACCCGTCTTTGTTTATTTTTGGACCTTTTCAAACATGGAGAAAAAATACACAGCACAAACAAAACATTGTATTGAAATTATTTAAAAAAAAGGAATGCTAAAATTACTTATCTATGCAGTGCCAGTCTTAAAAGTTTATAATGGTTCATAGTTTTGTCTGTACTCATGTGAATTTACATGTTGTACCCACGTAAATGGGGACTTGGAGAACCAGTTGTTATGATAAACGTTAAACACTCGTTGGGTGGGACTGTCATTTTTAGCTCATCTGGCCTGAAAGGCCATGTGAGCCTTTTCCATCACTTTGTATCTGTCATCCTGCTATCAACAATTTAAAAAATCTTCTCTGATCATGCTGATACTCCAGATTTGTAACCAAACTTATAATTAATTAGCCTGAATCATCACCAGGGTATGTGTAAAGCCAAAATATTGTTCTGGGAAATAGTGTCCAGGTGTGTTATGTTTGTATGGAAAAAACCCACAGAGATTGAAAGTAATCACTCCAGTGTTATATATGTCTTCACACATTTCAGACTTTATCATAGGCAACAATTGTTTGGCTGGACAGTATTTCATGGCAGACACTATTTAACAGTATGAGCTAAAAACTCTACAAGTAAAAATATAATCATGACATAAGTTTATCATTAAATCAGTATGATTTAACATAACATACTTCTAATACCATGTCTCACTTATAAATGTGGCTTATAATAAGCTACAAAGTCTGTCACAATATGTCTGTATGTAAGGCCAAAAAGAAAAATATGTGTGTTTACTGTAGTCTGCTGAAAAAAATTAGGGTCGGTAGGTCGGGAATCTTTTTTTTTTTTTTTTTCAGGCATCGTCAACGAAATCCAGTAAAAAATTCGGGTCATTCCCAAGTCCGTTCCGAAATTAATCCTACAAACCGGAAGTCCTGCCATTTGCATTGTGTTTTGGAAGAAACTTGGCATATTTCTTGATTTTTGTCTATTTGAATGTCTTTTGAATCAAATAAAAAGTTTAAATGTCTATATTATTAACTTTCCGTACCAGCGGAAGCATGTTACCAGATAAACTTATCAATTTACAGAGGTCTGTATCAAAATAGGGTCAGTTGATAACAACGTTGAACTTTTTTTTCATGAGAATCAATTAAAAGTTCTAGGGTCGGCATCTAAAAAATAGGGTCGGTCGGACTACCGTAAACACACATATTTTTTTTTTTTGGCCTAATATGCAAGTATATCTCAATTTGATAAAGATTAACATGTAAAATCAGACTTGAAATATTGTGTATATTTTATGTACCTTTATCCATATCTTTGAATAATTAAATAATAATACAAAAAAATGTATATATTTTAAGGCCAACATTAAAAATATTTTTGTTTCTTCTCCCCGACTGGGTTGTTCAGGTTATGGTTAGGTGGGTAGGAAAATTGTTATTTTTTTTCTTCAAATAAAAAAATCTACTTAAAATTTCAAATATATTTAAATAATGCCTGTTTTACATAACAAACTCTTGTTGACTGTAAACCCCCCCCAAAAAAAACTGAACAGCAACGGTCGATAAAATGTTTTGGGTAGCAGCAATTTTAGCGGGTAGGTCGTGGAAGGGGAAACAAACAATTTTTTATTTTTGGCCTAATCAACAATCTAAATTACAATAGATGTAGTGAAAATCATAAGTGTGTCAATACAATTACAATTAAGTTGTTCAATATCAAAAATAACCTACCGGCTTATGGAGTAAGGTTTACACACTGCTAGGTATCAATGGCACTACATCATAAACTACACATCTAGTTCCTCAAAATACATTAAATACAGTATGTCCTGAAAACAAGAATTCAATAACAAACAACCATTTCAGGACTTATCAAAATAAGCATGATAAGACAGAAGTATATAATATTCACATAGTTGAAAAACGGTTTATAAAAATAATGCACATTTAGTCATTATTAATACTTTCAAAATTTCACACCTATTGTAACTTCAAGTCAAACACACCCTGTTCCTTGTACTTGTGTTCTTCCCCAGCATGTATAGCTTGCAATGACGCCATGCCCTTTTTGGCAGTGCTAATTGACGCCATGCCCTTTTTGTCCCGTACTTCATGACACCATGCCTTCTAAAAAACGTAAGATTTACTTTCCGGTATGTTTCACTTTTTTTACAGTTTAGCTTTCATGGTTTTTAATTTTGTTGTTTTATATAATCATAGGTAATAATTTGATGTCATTTTATTATATTTTATAGCCTCTGGCATCATTACCAGTTCATTGATCTGTTGATTGTTTCGGTCTTCTGTTGATTGCATTACCTATATGCACTTGCCAATGATTTGTGACAATTACAAGCCCTATAAATGACCTGAGAGAGTATTACAATACATCAATAATTGATAATTTTGATGGTTTTTAATAAGAATCAACACATATTTTCATTAACAGACCTCCCAGCTGGCTAACACAAATAAATGGATACAATTACATAATTTTGATGTTGAGTTACTTCCCCTTTTCTGTGTATTTAAAAACACTTTAAGAGGCTTTTGACTGTTACTTTTTATTAAAAATTGTTAATTAATTCTTATAAAGTAAAAGTTTTAACCTCTTTAAAGAAATTATATTTTGTATTTGTTTTATACCTATGTTGATCGATTGAAAATTAAAATACTTAATATGTGAACATGCATGGAACTAATACCTTATCCCTATGGGTGAGGAGCTACAAATGAAGCTGAATATATCACCATATCACAATACTTTAATTTAAATTGATCTGTTTCCTCTCAAATTCTAATTCCGAACAGGGTTTAACAATTAAGTGTTTGAATGGACATATAAATATCATGCAGACTTTATATATTTATAACAGTTTTTATGTACAAAATGTAATTATTTGTATGTCAGATGTTTTATATTTGTATGTATACATGATAAACACTGGTGATGATTTTTATTTGAAATACCTTTCAAAATATTTACAACAAATTTGTATTAAAATAATGCCCTTTTTATTTTGTCTTCCGCGTTCTGTTGTAGCCTTGTAGGAATTAAAAGTGACCTTTTTGAACTGAAGCAACATGCCCTTTTTGAAAGCTGGGGAGAACACTATGTACGATTTTGAGCTAAAATCGACTTACGGTATTTACTTGTTTACAAAATGTGACTTCCAGTTTCTACACATTGTCTAATATTCTATTAATTATTACAAAAATGCAATAAAATACTCATTACATGGTTATTGAATTAAGATTCAGTGCTTCCCATTCATGTAAAATTATTTGTAAACAATGTCAGTGGAAAATCATGTAATTAGGGCCCCACCATGAAATGGCGGCACCCTATAGTAATCAGCCTGTCCGTCCGTCTGTCTGTCCTTCAGTGTTTTCTATGTCGTACAATAACTCAAGATTACTTGCACGGATTTTTATGAATTTTGTACTCAAAAGAAGCTCCCTTTGTTTTTTAAGGAAAATGATTTTTGGGAAAAAACTTTTTTTTTAATGTGAAAAAGTGCATATTTTGAGAATTAGCTCTTTGTCGTAAGATGAGATTGCCTTCAGGGATTTTAATGGTTTTGATACTCAACATGCTCAAGGTTGAACTTGACCAAGGGAAGCTCTCTTTCATTTTTGAGGAAAATCGGAAAATGATTTTTGGGAAAAAACTTTGTTTTTATATGAAAAAGTGCATATTTTGAGAATTAGCGTTATGTCGTATGATAACTTAAGATTGCCACCAGGGATTTCAATGATACTCAATGTTGAACTTGACCAAAGGAAGCTCCCTTTTGCTTTTGAGGAAAATCTGAAATACATTTTTTGGGGAAAAACATAGTTTTTATATGAAAAACAGCATATTTTGAGAATAAGCTCTATGTTGTATGATAGCTTTGAAATGACCTTCACAGATTTTTATAAGTTTTATGCACAGTATTGAACTTGATCAAAAGAAGGCCCCTAATGATTTTTAGGAGATTCATAAAACATTTTGGGAAAATAATTTAGTTTATACATGAAAAAATTCATATTTTGAGAATTAGCTCTGTGGTATGATAACTTGAAATGACCTTCATATATTTTTTCAATGTTTTGATTTGATCTGAACAGATGAGACATAAGTTGTTAAAACGGCGGAATACAGAAACTATATTTACAATAACTTAGGATTTTGATATTTATGTTTTTCCCCAAATATTGCTTTATGATTTCCATGAAATTCCGCAAACAGGTTTTGGGACATGCAAGGGGGGTGGGGCCCTTTCTGACTTTGTCAGTATTCTAGGTAACTTTGTATATTAACTGACGCATAACAGGCCGTGACCGTATTAATCAATATCGGTATCTATTACTCTTTCACTCATCCTTTCATACAAATGACATAAAATGTACTTACATGTACAACAAGTGAGCTGAAGTTATATAAATGCTTCCAATAAGTATGGCAAAGTAGAAATAAAGTAATTAGAAATATAACTTCACGGCAAGGATAACATGGCCATTCGTTCATCAGCTTGAAATCGTCTGTCCGTCCAAAACAAGATTGACCAATCAGAACTCGGATTATGAAGGACATAAACTAATGAAATAAAGAGGAAAGGGCCAGTGTAGGATTTACAACTAACATATCAATCACACTCACTCAACATTCAAATATTATAATAAAATTCTATATAATTAAACTAAAGTATATCTGAAAACAGAAGTGAATTATTATATTAATTCACCCTACCACATACTATCTGTCATGTCTGTGGAACATCAACAGTCACAATGCACCTGCTGTATTAACAATAACCATGATAACATCACCATTGGAACAGTGTGCTCCTACATGTAAATTGACGAAAATTATGAAGAATTCCAGATGTTTTATTGCATCATGGGAGTGGGAATGGGGGTAATAACAAGATTACTCAACAGAGTTATCAAGGGCCAAAGTCAATGAGACAAAAAGACAAATCAGGCAGTCATGTAGATAACTACGTCTAATGAGAAAGTCTTATATAATTTGTGCTAGCTCTCAAGTAACGAATCAATTGTGAAACATTCACCCAGTAAGCAGGAGAAGTTAGAATGCATGTATTACTGTCCATGTTAGGGAAATTGATAATTTTGAAATTGAAATAGTCCCTTTTGTCATATATTTTAGTACGGAGATGACCATTTTTGTCAATTTTGAGATGTACATTTGAGGAATGAACATATGTGTTATGGTCTCATGTTCATTTACTCCTTATCCTTACATAAAAATATTTAAATTATAGGAGTGATTTAATGCAGTGTGGAGTTGGTAAAACAATTCCCTTTGTTAGAGATGTATGCTCTTTATTTTTCTTAAATAAGGTGTACTTGTAAATGAGATTATATCTCATGTGTACACTCTGATCAATACTTTTATCTAAATTTATGTAAATTCTAAAACCTAAGGTTAAACTCCCTCCATCTTAGTTTTGTCCTTAGCTATTTTACTACTACTGATTATTTGGATTTTGTTGGGTTAATGCATTTTCAACATTATTTGCAATAATGGATTTCCTATGTTTGGGTTATAGTGCTGCTGATGAGGAATAAATTTCCGAAATGACCATACAGCTCATTAAAATTATTGCTGTTGGAATGAACATATGTGTTATGGTCTCATTTTCATTTACTCCATATCCTTTCATAAAAATATGCAAGTCTGAAAAAGATGTAGATCTTGCGTCCTGTGTTAACAGCTTCAGCTAGTTGATACTATATTCTATATATATGTCTCTGTGTAAACCAAACAACATGGCTGCTGTTGCTAAAAATAGATTATAGGGGTAAATTCCTGTTTTTATTTAAAAAACTTGCCAACAATTTGTAAAGTTTAGCATGGAACTCGATAGCTAAAATGTTCTAAATTGTTCATTTTTGAAAACCATTTCATACAATAGAGTTGATATTAACTAGACATTTGAACATTACAGTTATCTACCTGATGACTGACTTTACTACCTATTGCAGACATATCGAAAACTGCCAGACTGAAGGACAAATCAGGCAAAATTTGAGTTGGTCTGGCAAAAATTATCAGCCAACTGGACCGATTGTCAGGTAAATAAATTAACATTTTCTATATGCCATGAAACTGTAGGTCCTATAAATTTATCTTTGGTCTGGCAGTTTTTCCTTATTTGCTCGACCGAATGTCCTGCAAGGACTCTAAACTTTTCTATTTTTTCTGCTATTGACTGAGGGTAGGAATGGGTGTATCCTTCTGACAGTTAACGGTAAAAAATTAGGCCAAATGACGTAAACATTAATTTTTATGCCTTCATGATAAATTTGCTAGACATTTCTACAAAAAAATATGTTTTGAAGAATGAGGATAATTTTTCCTCAGAATGGTGATAATGGTATGAAATTTGAGTAATTTCACAAATCATGCTAATATATTTTTGACAATTAAGGGTAAAATTTTGACCCATTTGATGTTAAAGATAGCTGAAAAGAGGCATTTGATGGCATTCATACCCTGTTGACTGTCACCTCAACATGCTCAGATTAATATTTAAACCCTATGGGAAATCTAATTTGATCAGTAGCCACCAGGTAAGGGATACAGGGTCACATGCATATATGTGAGACTTTAGTTTATTAAAGAATTGCATATTCGATAGGTCTTCAGGCATTCACTTAGTCAAGTGATAACTTGACAATGTTTACATTGTAAATCAAGACCATGAAGACCTGAGTTTTGTTGTTATACAAATATACCTGATATTGGGTATTTCACCAACCTGTAAGTTACAGAGATTTTTGTTTGTCATCTGATTGTTTGTCATGTTTATCAGAGTTTATAAAAGTTACATGTACCCTGGCCAGGGCCTTGCTAGGGTATCTTTTTAAGTCAAATTTCAACTTATTTAAAAGGCATATCTGTTCTATATTTTACCGCGACACTTTCCACGCTTCCCCTAGGCTATAATTTTCACCATGACATTTACATGCCCACTTTTATTTTTATCATGTTGCACTTAATTATACCCCCGCTTAAAAATTGGGGGGGGTGGGGGGTACATGTATATAGTGATGGGGTTGTCCGTCCATCTGTCTGTTACACTTGAGGGTACCCATCTCTTATCCCCTTCTCCTCCTGAACCACTGAATAGATTTTCAGAAATTTTAACATTTTTATGACATAATGAAGATGTGCACCTTCTATTTCAGAATTTGATTTTATTGATTTTTGGGGTTTCCAAAAGCAAAAAATGCACCTAACAATCATATATACAAGTCTGTCTGTCAGTTCTTATCCTGTTCTCCCCCTGAACCAGTGAAAAGATTTTCATAAAACTTTAAAACAGTCTTTATGACATAATGTTAATGTGCACCTTTTATTTCAGAATTGATTTGATTGATTTTTGGGGTTTCCCGTAGAAAAACATGGACTTTAAATTGCCATTACATTACAAGGGGGTAACCATCTCATAGCCGCTACTCCTCCTGAACCACTGAATATATTTTCATGAAACTTTAACACAGTCTTTATGACATAATGTAGATGTGCATCTCCCATTTCAGAATTTGATTTTATTGATTTTGAATTTATGGAATCAAATGCGATGCCGGGGTATTTATTAGTAAGTTCTGCTCACAGTTTTTTCTAGTTTTTAATCAAATGCACATGTTGCATTGTTATAAAAGCTCTCAAGAGCTGATATTGTATTGTCTTAATCAATGACTTTTAAACTAAATTTATTTAAGGTAGATAGACACTGTTGCACTGTGCAATTCAATATCACACATTTTAAAAAATATAGAGTCAAATACGGATTTGGTTTGATTTTCTGACTGGAACAGTAATTTGACAGGTTTTCCTTCTGACGTCATAATTGATCGACTAATATATATCGTCATATTTCGTCTACTCTGCCACGAATTAACTCCCCTTTCCTGTAAATAATGTTCATTACAGTAACATTGTATAATATCTTCGTTAAAAGCATGGTGACCTATACATTTTTTCGCCTTTTCCCGTAGTTGACATGGTTAAGATTATAAAGGATCTACTAACAAAAGTACAAAAAATTCTCATGGATAAAAGGGTCATTTCTGTTAAGTTAAATATTGCCACCTATATTTTCCCCATGCATTCTTTGTAAATTCAGTTGGAAAAAATGGCAAAAAATGCACAAACTTTGCCTGGATTCTAGAAAAAACAAGCATGGTGACTCATCCCTTTTATTGTGGATTTCAAGTGTATATGAGGGGACCTTCAATTGTTTCAGTTTATAGCAAAATCTCATGGATGTAAATATTATACAATTATAGTATTTGTAAGAGGTCGATACAATGTTATATCAACCTGGGAAAAGCATATCGACCGAGGATGAAATCCGAGGTCAATATGCTTTTCCAGGTCGATATAACATCGTATCGACGTCATTCACAGACTACAATTGTTATATTATTAATTTACAGAAATGCTGAAAAAGTCATTTTTATCCTTTTCTAGATAAATGCAAGTAACAATTGAAATATTTCAAAAATTAATATTTAAAAGTTATAACACTATAATAAAATTACAGTATTCATAATATATACATGTAATTGATTCTTTAAAATACATCAAAATGAATTAAGCAACATTCATAGAAACTTTCTATATGCATTACTATTTTTAGTAACATGCGATATCACTTTTTTATATACTGTTTTGTAGTCAATCTCTAAAAATACAGTGGGTCATGTGATCAGTTCTCCACTAATCAAATTTCTCAAACGATATCAAATTAATAATATTAGTGTCTATCTACCTGAACTTGAATAAAAAAAACATAATTTTTCTTCTATAGTTCATTATTTTTAACATTTATTTTTAGCTTAAAATCTAACCATGTATTTGATAAAATAATGTGGTAAGGTCATCTGTATAAAAATGATGACAGAAATGATAAGGCCACTGGTCGTCACACACCGATGTGTTAAAAGAAAACAAAATTAATCAGATGCATCACATCACAAGGAAAGGTACCCCTACTCTTATGAGAAATTTTGTGGGAGAACACAGTTGTACGAGGGGATGAGTTTATTAAAAAATGAAGCATGGAATTTCTTCATGATACTTTATATGCTTTTTTAAATCATTATACTGTTAACAGAAAACTAGAAATAAAAATTAAGGATCACAGTTGAAATACCTGGAAGAGAAATGAATTGCAATACATTAATCATGTTAATTTCTCTCGTGATAGCTAAATGAAACACTTTTATCTCCTGTGTAGTTCCTTTTTCCTTGAATCAAAGACCAGATTCATGCATTTTTAATTCATCTTATTTTAAGGAAAATATTGTAAAAGGTGTAAGGAACTAAGATGTCCTTGACAATACTTTGAACATGCATCTTTTTTTTACATTTTATAACTCTTTAATTAACTCTCTAAATGTATGAAACCTAAATGAACAAATACATATACAAGTATTGAACATGTTGAACAAAAATGGTGGAATAATAGCACATACACACCTAACGTTAAGGTAGAAGACCTAGGTTAGGGGAGACAAGTCTTAAAATCATTGAGATGTTTGAAAAACAACAGCAGTAGAATACCGAAGGAACAAAGCACAAAATTACACAAATCAAAGTCTAGAGACAAGGCAAGAGCACGAACACCAAAAGACAGAAGACCAAAGACACCACATGACCACAAAACACACAAACATTACATATACAACACAAAAAACTAAAGCACTAACAGTTTGAACTCTCAAAAAACAAGAGTGACATCAGGTGCTACGGAAGGGTAAGCATGTCCTGCTCTGCACACAGCACCCGTCGCACGGCCAGTGAGGCATATGTTTTGAAAGATCTGTTAGGTTACTGATTGGTTATTGTCATTTTCTAACCCTGAGACAAAACCAATTGAGAGCCAAAGTCAGCTTCAGCGATGCTTTTTAAGCATTGATGTAAAGAAGAATCAAACTCATCTATGTTACTTACTAGAAGCTTAGAATATATTTATGAAAATGATTAAAACAAACATACAAGTGATTTTTATTAGTTATTTCCCTGATCCTAGGTCTACCTCCTTAAATCCACAATGAAATTTAAACTAATGTAGTACATACAGATAAAAAAGTGGAAGAATTTTATTACCATATAATCAAGTTAGTTTTGATGACTAAAAATAAACCTAAATAAGCATAATTTGGATTCATTATTATTTATTGTGTACAAATTTTGTGGGAAGAGGGACTAGTCTATACAGTTTTATACTATGATTAACAAACTTCATTTCATCTCTAGGAAATTTGCCACCTCCTCCGTCTTATGAAGTAGCCACACAGGGAGAACCACCACACGATGCTGGACAGAAGAATGCACCATACCCAGTGCAAGCACCTTATCCACAACAACCGTATCCACAGCAACCATTTCCACAGCAGTATCCACAGCAACCCTATCCAGCATATCCACCCTCAGGACAGTACCCACCAGGGACACAGGCACCTGGTGCTGCAGGATATCCAGCAGGTTATCCAATGAACACTCCTGGATATAGTTACAATACATATCCAGTCAATGGTGGTCAGAATTTGGCACCTGCTGGTACAGTATGTAGATTTTTTATATACTATGAATGATACTGTAAACTTTTTTTTATTCCTGAGAGATTTATTTTTGCAAAAATTCAAATTGCGAGAAAGAAATCAAGAACTTGCCATTATCTTAGTGTTTTATATACCAAAAAACAAATTATCAAAAAAATAATTTGTCACAAAAAAAAGAAAAAAATTGTAGTGAAAATTAGTTGGTGCACATTAATCTAACAAATGCTTTACCAGTATATAAAATCTGACATCAGTATTAAAGATATGTCTTTTATATTCTATAATAACTCTATTGATATCCTACAACTAACTGGAAAATTTATAAATGAATGTTTCAAAGTAAGGAAAAGCTAAATTCTGCTTTGCATATTTCAAGTCAAATTGTAATTGTTCTAAACTATATTTGTGTTATGATTTATTATGGTGAAAATCATTAACTGACATCCCGCTGTCATGCCATGGTCAACATTATCTTATATTTTTTATGCTTTAATTGTTTGATGATGCCATAACCATTTTATGTAAATGAGTTTTAGCAATAAAGTATTATTGTATTATTGTATTGTATAAAACAAAAATTCTGAAGCCACACATTTCTTATAGAATTAAGGTATTTTCTACACAAGCATAAAATTTTAATTACACAGAACAACCCCTACATATTTTTCAGCTGCATCCTTTATGCCATCCATATATAGTCTCCTAATTCTATGACTTAGTCTCTGACAATATAAGATATAATTTCACTCACCACAGAATACCTCAGGTTCCTGCATATACAGATTTCTAAGTCTTGTACAAATGAATTATATACAGTCGAACTTCGATGGCTCGAACACCAAGGGACGGATGAAAATAGTTCGAGCTAAAGGCGTGTTCGAGTTATTGAGGTCAAAACCTGTTAAAACTTGAACAAAGGGACCAGAAAATGGGTTGGAAACATCCATGGTGTTCAAGCTATTGCAGTTGGAGCTATCAAAGTTCTACTGTACTTTCAGAGAAAAAACAGAAGTTATCATCAATGTATATTGGGTCTGGTTACTTAGACAGATACCCTGTTTAAAGGAAAATCCTAAACATGGTGCTCAACAAATCTACAAACATTGAAATATATAATTTAAAAAAATTGACCTGTTAAAAATTGGCCTCTAAATTAAAAAAATGAATAAATTCTGAGGTGTATCTTGTGTATATATAATAATATAGCATATAATCTTAATAACAAATTATTGCATTCATTCTATTATGTATGGAAATCAGAGTATTTGATTGGTTATGAATATTTCCAGCACACGACTCCTTTTCATCAACAAAAGTAAACAATACTGGAGAAAATGGTCCACCATCTATGATTTTTATAAAGTAAAAAAGCTTCATGGACACTTGCATACATTAAAGTATTTATGGAATGTAATTATTAGGATTGAATACAAGAATTTGTTGTTTTATTGTCATGTAAAAGTGTGGACCAAGACCCAAATTTTCATGTGAAGGGTTAGCCAGCTTCATTTAAAATGTGCTGCGATCCACTCTGTCAGGCAACCTTCAAATACTACAAACTATTGCATTCATTTCTTAATACATTATGCTTCAAGCATTTCTTTTAATGTCTTACTTGCATCTGACAGAGAATTTTATTGTATTTTGTTAGGCATACATAATGACAGCAGAACAGATGCAACAGAGAAGAAGAAAACAGCTGATTATATTTTTCACTATAGGAGTAGTGATGATTGTGGTCTTTGTTATTATAGTTTCATCACGAATGTAAGTATGATGAAGTGAGAAGCCTGAAGGTTATACACACAGCAATTCATTAATGATATTCCCACATTTTTTGAGCACTTGGGCAAAAAAAAAATTTCCAAAATACCAAAACCCTAAAAGAAAATTATGCTGACTAAATTTAGGTTAGATATTGCCATCACTTAGCTTCCGTTGTCTGTCTTAAACTTTTTCAAAAATCTTCTTCTCTGAAACCCAAACTTGGTCTGAATCATGACCATGGTATTCTGTTTCAAAATTGTATCCGATGAGTCCAAGGACCAAACAACATGGCTGTTGCTACTAAAAATAGCACATGGAGGTAAATTGCTGTTTTTGGCAAATAACTCAAAAACGTTACAGCTGTTAAAAATCTGACAGAGTAAAAATGATCAGCATGAAAGATCTACCTACCTCACAATTTTGAAGTAAATCTGATTACCCATATTGGAGTTTTTGCCCTTTTTTTCCGAAAATTTTTCAAAATTTAAATATTTTATTATTGTTTATCAAAATACTATTAACAGATAAAGTTCTGCATTCAAAAACTACCCACCTTGAAATTTTGAACAAAATCTGAATACCGATATAGGAGTTATTGCTCTATTGGTCAAATTTTCGTAATTTTATACATTTTGCCTTGTATTTAAAAAAATGATTTGAAATAGTGGTTTAATAAGATTTAAATGCAAAAAAGTTCAGTATGTCAAGGAGAACATTTTATCTTCATTATGAAAGTTGTCTGACGTGCCTGCACCTCATCCAGGATGGCTGCCAGTGGGGAACTTAATTTAAAATTGGACCCTATTGGAAAATACACTCAAAGATCTTCTCTGAAAATACATGGCAAATTTGAACAATACTAGATGACAACTGTCCATAGTTGGTCCCCCATGAAAAATGTGTCTGGGAAGTCTGAATCTTTTCCAAGATGGTGGCCAACGGAGGACATAGTTTAACATTGACCCTATTGGAAAAAACATTCAAAGACCTTTTTCTCTGAAACTGCATGGCCAGTTTGTATCAAACTTGGTCACAATAGGCTTTAAGTGGTCTTCTTTAAAAAAAATGTCAGAGAAGTGTGCACCTCATCCAAGATTACATAGTTTAACATTGGACCCTATGGGGAAAACACGTTCTTAGACTTTCTACTTTGAAACTTCTTGGAACTTATTGGAACCAAACTTGGTCACAACTGCCAGTCATTAGTTATCTTAATAGCATAGCATTAGACCCAATGGGAAAGCATTCAAAAGATCTTCTCCTCTGAAGCCACAGAGCCAATTACAACCAAACTTGGTCACCAATATCATTGGGTTGTCTCTTTTAAAACAAATGTGTTCTGGATGTCTGTGCCTCATCCAATTAGAAATTAGTTTATTATTGGGCCCATGGGAAAACACATTCAAAGATCTTTTCCCCTGAAACCATTTTTCCTTTTTGAACAAAACCTCGTCATAATGCAGTTTATGTCAGTCGCGGACCAGGTGAGCTATACAGGCTCTTGGGAGCCTCTAGTTATCATACAGCAACAAAATTGAAGACATAAAGATGAACCATTATTGGTCATTCCAAAAGAAAGTTTTACGGTACTTTGTTGACGGCTGGATGGTCCAACATAGGGACAAAATTCATGGCTAGATGTACTTACTGCATTGGAATGGAGGGAGATGTATGTGTTCTAACACATCTAGATTTATCAAATTTCAAGTATTTTAAAATACAGCTTTGCTTTCTCACCAAAAAGAAGGAATTCAGGATCAACCTTTAACAGGTTTCCAGATTTCCATTGTTATTTGTGGAGACATGGGATTAAAACATTTATTTCTTGGCAATTCAGGATTTGAAAGCTATTTTTAATCAGACTCCCCCATCCTTATAAAGTAGGAGAGAAATATGAGAAGTGATTGAAGTACACTGACCTAATTATTATATTTAATTTATTTGGATCTGACATTGTTTTCCTGCTTGTCATTTGTTGAAAATTTTCAAGATATTTTGTTTTGTATCTATAAATTAAGCAATCCTACTATTTTAAGGCCAAAGAAAAAATCCCAGATTCTCATCCCCTCCAACCCAAACATTTTTGCCCCCTGAAAAATTTTTATTTTGATTTTCCTCATTTTAGACATTTTCTTTAAAATATTAGCATTTTTTACATGAATAAAAAAAAACATTTAGCAAATGTTTAACATTTAGCCTGCCCTAATATTTAGTTTTCCAGAAGGATGGATTAAAATCTAGGATTTTTTTATAATGACTTTATCATACTCTTTATATATTTAGTTGTTTATTTTACAGTGACTAAAAGGTAATTATATCAGAATTATGAATCTTAGTCCCAACTTAAAAAACCTATTCAGCAGTTGTTGCTGCAACCATTCACCGAAAAGAGAATTAATGTGATTTGAATGCTACAAATAACTAAACACCAAAATTACGGTTTATGGAGATTACCATTTTGACAAGTAATGTCTCTTCGGTGCAAGTGATATGAGGCATCTTGTCGACTCGCATCATATTTTTGCATCTATGCTTTTCAATAATATCCAATACAGCAGCAGCAGACGGAAGATGTAGGTAATGGCTGGGCCTTCAAGCTTCAAAGTGTAAGAAAAAAATTAGACTTGAAAACAGTCATATTTTGGTATAAGTTCATGCAATTACAAGTCAGGACTGATTGTTCATTAAAATGTTAAGACAATCAAAAACATAATAATGATATCAGGCACCACAAGAACATCAGTTTTAATGTAACGAACAATGAAACAAAAGTTTTGACGCGAAGTGTTTGATTTGGAAAATGCATGGACCAACTTCATCCCCACTAGCTCCACAATAATGATACAAAGGTCTAGTGTCAAACTTGGTCATCAGGAAGAGTAGAATTGATAAAAAATGACTCATTATAGCTATAGCATTTGCACATTTTAATTACTACTTTAAAGAGAAAATTTTATAAATGCAATATATCACCCCAATTTAACAATTCAAAAAATGACAACAAACCGATCATCATAGTGTTATGGAAATAAATGATAGAATAACTCATCCAATCCTGTCCCATCCAGGGCTTTTTCTACCTTTATTAAAATAAGACCCCAACCCCTGTAATTGGGAAAATTGCATTGGGGACATCCAATTTGGGAATTTTTCTTTAACAAGATTTCCATTGTATACATTTATGCCATATCAATGAAAAGGCTTTCATAGAATCATTATATTTTGTTTAAATAACACAAATCCTGCTCTTTTGTCTCCTAATAATAAATAAACCTCAGCAGTTAGCATTACATGAGCCATGAGGATAGCTCTGATTGACTCCTGAAAGTGTTTCTCAAAAACCCTGGGTTTGTGGTAGTTCACACTCCTTACACTTAAGTTTTATGCTTACATGTTGATTCTTATTTCTTTGTTGTAGCTTTGATCTGTTATGTTCATTTGTGTTGCCTCTTTTTAGCTCACCTGACCTGAAGGGTCAGTGTGAGCTATTGCCATTACTTGGCATCTGTCGTCCGTCTGTCCGTTAAACTTTTCACATATTCATCTTCTCCTCTGAAACCACTGAAGCAAATTCAACCAAACTTTACAGGAATGATGTATGGAAGGTCCTTTACAAAGATTGC